>KN882915.1:83818-109627 GCA_000934455.1 Apostichopus parvimensis
ATCTAACAACCATTGTGGGCTTAGCAAGTAGAAAACCCCCAGAAAAAGTAGAAGAAATGAAACCAAACAATACCAAACAAACCTCCCAAACGTACAACTCCCCCACTCCCTATTTTACCATTTACACTACCCCCATCCTACAGTACAAGAACACAATGGTTGCGATTAATAAACATTTTTAAGGTATAATTTAACATGATGCCTAAAAGAAGCAGCTGAAGGCTTAATTATAAAAATAATGGGAAACTTATTACACAATGATGGAGAGTGGTTAGTGAGACTATACTTACTACGGGACTTCAGTTGAGCAGAAAGGTGTACGTAGATATCTAGCCTGCCTGCAGGTACCAAAATTATGGATAGAGTCATTGGTCATATATATAGAAAGTAGAAAGCCAATTTGGGAGAAGATTAGTAATAGCACAGTAAGTAAATGTAAGAATGTTTAGAGAAATGAGATCATCAAGTATTAGCACATTTAAAGAAGTGAAAACAATGACTTGTACTATCCCGAGGGCTGAGAACGTTACGTGCCTAACTGCTCTCTTCTGAAGAATATATGTCCCAACTTGTTAAGATTGGTCTTAGAAGTACCAGACAAGCCGATGGAGCAATACAATAGATGAGGAAGGATGATTAAGTAAATAGTCCTTAAAATTTTCTTTTGAAAAATATCTTTTAATTTATACAAATACTTTCACCTCTCAAAACTTGTTTAGAGGTATAATTAATATGATTATTCAAGGAGAGCTTTGAATCAATGTTATTTATCTAAGAATTTTGAATTATTGACTCTCTGAAGGGGAGTACCGTACCATGCATATAAATTTCAACATTCTCTTGTTCTAGCAGAACTACAAATAGAACATGTAAATTGTTCTGTCAACATTCAAGGATAACTTATTTACCCCAAGCCAGTTATAGAATATATCTAATTCATTGCAGACAGTAGAAACTAGATTTTCTAAATTGGAGTCAATAACAGAAGTATTAGTATCATCAGCAACAAGAACAAGCAAACTTTTAATAGCAACATTGAAGATACAGTATCATTCACATAAATAATGAATAATAGTGGGCCCAAGATAGAACCCTACAGAACCAGCTTCTGCTAAGATGATGTTTACAATGCATAGACATATACTGCCGTCTTTTGGAATGATAGCTAGCAAACCACGAAAGAGTCAATCCCCTTATGCCATAGTGTGACAACTTAGTAAGAAGTATAAATTATGATCAATGGTTTCAAATGCTTTGGAAAGGTCTAAAGTGCCACTTATACAATTTTCTCAATTGCATTTGCCTGTGCAAGCTCCCTAGATTGACCGGGCCAAAAACTGGTGTGCATTAAGGAGGTTATATGCTTATTAAGGATAACATTAAGACGATTGAACATAAACCTTTCCAGAATTTTTGGAAGACAAGGTAAAATAGAAATATGGCAATAATTACTTAGTTAATGAGCATCTCCCTTCTCAAAAGGGGAATAACTTTTGCAATCTTCAACTGATCCGGAAAAATTCCTGAATTAAATGAAGTATTTAAATGTGAGTAAGAGATTTCACGATAAAAGGAATAATCAGTTTCATAAATATCAGGCCTGAGGTTGTCAAAAACAGCAGATTTTTTAGTACTTAGAGAAGAAAGGGCAACATTGGAAACTTTGGTTTCAGACATGTCCAGCAATTAGAAACATATCATATCTTATGACTGTAAGGAAAAGCCTAACATAAGCAACTTACTTAGCAACAGAGATCAAATGCAAATGAGCACTAAGGGGGTAAGGCCTACAGAAGTAACATAATTAGTTAAGTCTGAACTTAACCTCAAGGTCAGTCTCATTTTAGGGTATGAAAGGTCCTCCTGAATATGTTCATTATTTGCAGGAAAAAGACCTAAATCACACAAAATGCAGATTCCAAATCATCAAACATTAGGGATCTGTTTCAGTGGTGTGGCATCTGTGATGTAGGTTTTTTTTAGCAGTATAACACTAAATACAGTACGTAGGGCCTATACTACATTGCAATGAAATTCTGGAAGATGCTTAGTAGAAATAAGATAATGAAGAAAATGCTCATTCCCTTTGAAAATTGGTTGGATACATCTCTAATTAACATTCATTCTCATGGCCTTTTTTTGTATTAAGCAAAATTTCTTCACTGGTTAGGCCAAACATAACCATATAAAAAATAAAAAACATTTCAAAGGCAGATTACTTAAAAATCCTCTGTGCAACCAGCAAAAACATGGTGGCATAATATATTGAACTGGTCAGTTGAAGTGTAACTTGGAAACCTCGTTAAAAATTATGCAAAATGCGTGAGATTAATGTACTGTCCTATCGAAGACATATATACTCCTCTGAGCTGTTTACATCAGAAATGCTTGAACCTTAATGTTGTGTTTAATGTGTCCTCTTCTTAACGTTCATCAAAAAGTCGCCTAATTTTTTCTCCAGATCTGCGCACTCATGTTATGTATACTTTATACAGTACATGACAAACACTAACAGGGCTATCGTTTCGAAATGGCTTGTTACATGTGTGTGTGGTAATAGACATACAAAGCTGCAATATTAAGTTATTGCTTTGAAATTAATAATAATGATGCTTTTAGAAACATGAGATGGACTCTAAGTCTACTCTCGTTGAACATCACACTGTTCTTCCTCCCTAGTAGTAGTTTTCACATTGTCCTCTATGTTCCTTTTATGTGTCCACAGGTTGATTAGAATGTCAAGCGGAAATGAAAGTCATGTCACTACCGTGGTTCCTGGAAGACAGGACCATAACTCAAAATGGCTCAAGACAGATTTACAAGTAAGTTTTGTCCTACTGAATTGGACTTCATGGATCCATATGACTTATAGGACACTCATCTGGAAGGTCTCTTACCATCATCTTACCGAAAAGATCTGCTAGATTAATGGCATTATGGCAACACACAATGATGAATATCTTCCTGACATAACCTATACATACTGTACCGTGTAAATACAACAGTCTAACCGAACAAAACTTTTCATAAGTTCAATTGAAAAATTCTTGATCATGAGCATCTCCTTCATGGTCGAGTTTGCTTCTCCTCAAATATCCTGTGACTTATCTGTGAAAATCATGAAACTTTTTGGCCCCAAATCCGTCCATTTGTCATTCTGTAGATTGAGCAGTGTGTTCTTACGTCATTTCTTTTGCACCTTTTAGGCCGTTTTTAATCGTGAAGGACTGAGCAAGTACTGGAACCAACTTGTGAAGGATGGGGAGGTCACATCTGACAAGGCAGAACTTAGGTTCAATTTATCGCCAGGAAAAGGTCAGTTGTACAGAACCGTATCAATTCCTAAACCATAGCACATTGCTCTTTTGTTTCAGAAATGGTACATGTGTCAGTCCATATTCTACTTCCACATTTCCCCATGCCCCCCCTCCCTCCCCTCCCCCTCTCCAGTTACACATTGTTGAGTTTCTCTCTGGGCCACAATGCAAACAGACTAGGCATATAAGTTATTGAAATGGTTACAGTAAGTGTCATTCCATATTTCCAATATGCCAGTTCAATAAAGTAGTCATTTAAAAACTGTGGGAAACTGATACGTTGGGGAAGGTGCTCCCACGGATAGCTTCGATGAAGGATTATTATTGAATTTCTGATGTAGCATCCTTTACCACCCCCTCCCACCCAAAAGAAAATTCTCAGCATCTAACGTTTGCATTCAGTTCTTCTCCTGACTGCAAAAGACCCCCCCTCCCCCTCTCTCTCACACATTGATTTTGCTCCCTGGACCACCTGTAAGTAGGCTCAAGTTTGCATAAATTGACAATGGCACCTTGAACTGGAGATTACTAGGTACGGTTCCCCCTTCCTTACAGAGCTCTGTAAATTGTACAGTGTTGTGTATTTCTACTGTCCCTTGACTCCATACCATTGCAGTACTGACATGCTGTAGTAGTAGGTTAAATGGATCAGTGTATACTCGGTGGTGCCTGTGGTCAGGTGTCATTCCAAATTGCCAAGTCGGTTGTCAAATATGATTGATATTCTGTACATTAAAAGAAAAAACATTCCTAGAAAGAGAGAGAGAGAGAGAGATTGCCTGAACTGGTGTAGTTTGGGCATCTGGTAGATTAATTACTATTGTGGTTGTGCAACAAGGTACGGTAGTAATATATTTCTCAGTCACTGGGAGAGTCATTAACAAAAAGCCATTCTCTCTTCATTTAATGCTTTTGCTCAAGATTAACTGACGTCTGATTTGAAAGCCTACATAATCCCCTGCCAGCAATGATTTGTGACTCAGTCACAAGATTTTAGAAGTCTGTAGTAAATAGAGAAAATATGCGTGCCTTTTTACGAAAACCGCAAGACGGACGGGTATAAGGGAATGGTTAGCTGGCGAAATGTCAGTGGCGTCGGATGACAAATCATGGAAGTACAGTAAGGTTTTACATCAGAGATTAACAACAGTCACGGTATTACTGTACTACAATAGCAAGCATCTTGTACATTAATCACAGGTTGTCCAACTGCGAAAGCAAGATTCAGCGTGTGACTGTACATCTGTCTCGACTGAACTCAATTTGTCCATTGTTTAGATTTCCTTTGGAAGATTTCTAGCTTTCTCGTGAGGTCTTCAATCGAATCTCACATTTTTCTAAAACCCATGTGGTTCATAACTGGTGTACAGTACCTGTCCCCACACAACCAGAGCATTCTAACCCATCCATAAGGCTGTTTGGTAATGTTTAGTATTGTTGACACACTAAACCATCTACAGTTTTTCAACCAGCTTTGGTCTAACCCTACTCATTTCACCGCCTTATATATCTGTCGAAGCAGTTTTGAGTCCGACTGTAAAGTTTGCATCCATTGAATATGAGTCAGGGAATATTTGATCTGGTATGGCATCAAAATGCCTTGCAAAATTGGCAACTTTTTATAGAAATGTATCAGTTTCAGTACACAGAGACCATAGTATTTTATAAGACGTAAACTTCAAGACCTTCAAAACTGCTACCCAAACTCTGAACACTAAAATATTCCCTGTGTGTGCAGTAAGCAGTGTGGACGTCCTTGGGATTTCTTGAAGTCTTACAACCCGTTTCCATGGGAATGTATCATCTTGTAAAGAGTATCAAATTACAGTAACTGCCAACTTGTAGGATGGCAGTGACTTTTAGCGAGCACCGTTTAAATTGAAGAAATGACAAATACTTTGGCAATCTAAAAAGATTAATAACTTACGAATTTGTGATTATGCGCAACTAATCAAACATTGCTAAGAATGAATGTTGCCCTGCAACAATAATAATAGTATTATAATATTTGCTTTTTATATAGCGCTTTATACCAGCGATAGGTCTCAAAGCGCTTTACAGACGTTATATTACGCCTGGTCAATGATAACCTGTCCCAGAGACAATCCCTCCAGTCGGCAGCAGTTATATACTGCGCCCAATGACAAGTTACCTCACAGGTACCCATTTAAGCCCTGGGTGGAGAGAGGCAAGTGAGATAAAGCATCTTGCCCATGGACACAACGTAATGAACTAGGCAGGAATCGAACCAGCAATCCTTGGATCACGAGTCCGACGCCTTAGCCAATTGGCCACCACGCTCTCCAAGAGAAAACGCATGAATCTAACCAGAGCAAGTGCTTGTCGATCTTTAATTCAGCACAGTGAGTGCTAGTGTAGCATTGTAAAAACCTGTACTTTTGTGATATTTGCTGACAAACTGCTTCATTGTTGTTTTTTGATAGGTTCTAAGGCTATTTTTCAAAAGTGCTGCTTATGTGTAGTGCTAGCTTTTAGTCGAGTAATCGCAACTTAGATTTTGAGCACGATAAATCAAACTTCCAAAGTGTAATCGCGACTACTGGCGATTAATCGAATACGACTATCGGCACAACCTCTCACCCATCAGGCACCTCCCTCTCTCCATTCTTCATGATTCTCAATTTCATTACCTGCGCAAGTCGTTTCAAGATCATCATCATATTTTCTCGACTTTGGTTTTTACAGGGAGAACTAATGCCACTTGTTCTTGTGTCAATGTTGGCAGTGGACTGAATAGTTCTTGTAGCTGCATCTCCTGTCAGCAGGGGGAGGATGGAGAGAACTGTGGACCCGACCTGCTCCCATCGGTGTGCTTCCTGGAATCGTGGAAGTGGGGCAATCAACCAGGTAACTTGAGCAGCATAGCTTCATCTTCCATCCGAGAAAGTTGGAAAAGGGCAAAGAAATTTATGGCAAGAACAGGATTCGAATCAGTGACCACTGGGTTACTGGTCAATAGGTCACTGGCTCGAATCCCAATCTAGCGATAAATTTCTCTGCTCTTTTTCATCGTCTCAAGTTTCCCCGTCGCCAGTTTTCCGTTATTTATATAATTTACTTATTTAATCAGATTGACTCGAAAGGGGAAAGTATAACGTTAATTTGTAAGGTTTATCTCATAACAGATGCAAATGTGTGTTAGTTTATTATCTCAATACATTACATGTATAGAGATATTGTAACAGGAAGTGGGACTCTCTCTTCTCTTAAAAATTTTTCAGCGTCTTCATACAAAGTTCTTTTTCTCTGGAATTTCCGGAGCAAGCATATATCATATAGGCCAACAAAAGTTACTATTTTTTATTCCAGAATTGTATCGCATTCTATGACTTTTTCACCGATTTATGTCCAAATTTGGCCAAATTGGGCCGAAACACAGTTGAAACAAGCCTTTTTTGCACACGCTCCAAAACTTGTTTGTAGGGAACTTGTTTCCTTGTTTTTGATGATTAAGCCCCGCCTCCAAGTCTGGTTTGTAGCAGATTGGCTATGACTCATGGCAGCTACATGTTAGATATACGAAAATGGCTACCCTCGCGACCAATTTTCTGTACTGTTGTGAGATACGCTGCTGGTACTGGTAGTGTATTGCACACTAATTCCATATACACATTGTTGTACTGCATTTAATTTATATTAGGACTTCGTCCGTTTATAGCTCCATGGTTTTAGTAATATCCATTTAAGGATTGTACTGGTGTTCAGGTAGTTTTTCAGAGCAAGAGTCATGATAAATTTGTTTGATTGCCCATCATGTATTTTTGCCTTACAGTGTGTTTTAATTAAGTTAAGTTTCCAACTTATATATTAACTGTGACTCCATAATTTTAACATAATGTTAATGGGATAATACAACAACTATTCATTTGGAATAGAGTGTATATTGTGCATTTCTAGAATGAAGCATCATTATGAATTAACAGCTTGTTTGGTATATTTCTATAACCCCCCCCCAAAAAAAAAAAGAATTAAAAACAAAAATAATCTATCACATTTTATTTTCACTGGAGTATGTATAAAAGAGGAGCCGGCCATAGCATCACAACTTTTATAAGACTATAAAAATTGTATAAGGTTATGTTTTATTTATAAGGATATAAGATATAAGGTTATAAGAAGTATGTTTAGCTTTCTTTTGAACCTGTGATGTTTGACATCAAATATACAAAGGATTAAAAGAAAATACTAAAATGGAGAGGAACTGGGGTGGCTATTAGGGGAGGAGGAGGCCACCCATCATTTTCAATTAAAAACTTGTAATCTACTTGTACATTATTTTTTCCAAGTCATAAATCCATGAAATCTTCATGTCAAAATAATTGAGATGGAAAAACGTGGGTTGTTTTGATACTTGGAAGTGTACACAGTTTTGATGGTAGTCACCACTACAGTCTACAGTAACATACAGTAGGTCGATAGGCCTAGCTTTCTCAAGGCGGGCATCAAGAATATGGTCGAGTTGTTCGCCTCTTCTTATTTGACTGTTGTCATTGACGTCAAACTATATGACCAAAAAGTCCAACAGAGACTGACCCAAGATGAAGGATACCACATAAAAAACGTTCTTAAATTTTCTATGACATTACTAAACCTTGCAACGCCGTTCTCTCGACAAACAGGCAATGAGCGCTAAAGGCAACACTCGCAGGATGAAGTGTAACCTGCAGAGACTATTCGTGGCAAAGTAGCGTAAATGCAAGTTTTATATTTGTTGTACCATGATTGATATTGATAATTGTAGAGACAGAGCAAAGATATGAAACTTCCAGTATTGAGATACTGCGTCATTGATGCTCTTGTGTTTATAAAGCAAACCTAGCTTTGTGCCACTTTCATCATGACAAGCATACTTTTCAGTACATAGCCTTTATTAGACTGCTTTGCATACAGAATTGGGACTGACACTGTTAGTGCTGTGACAATCCCTCTCAAAGTGTAGAGTTCACCCAATCAACTACGGTAGTCATCTGCATCCACAGGTTTTTTCTGTATGCATAATAAAAAAAATAAATAAATAAAATTAGATTAAAGAAAAAGTAAAAAAAAAAAAAAAAAAAAAAAAAAAAAAATCATTTTGTTTCTAACTAGGGCAATCATCAACCAGGTTGTTTTAATATTTCACTGACTACTAATACCTGGAATTAAATGAGTAATTTTGAAAATTAATCATTTTGGAAATGGGGCAATGGATTGTGAAAGGTTAAAAAAGTTATCCAAAATTCTTCACTTATCTCGGGTAAATTTTTTAAAGGTACAGGTAAGACCTGGACGACCTAATTTCTGTTCTGACAACCAGCTCTGTAGGTTATCCAACTATTCTATTTGCATCAAATTTCAAATTTCATGATCACCAAAATCCCACCAAATAGGTGAAACAATAAATTGGTATTACTCCCCCCCCCCCAAAAGTTTGTGGTATTCTGATCACCAACATACACGTCTCTCCTACATGTATGTGAACAGTGTACATAGTGTACCAGTCATCGTTATTTTGCTACATTTATTGGTACTTTACCCAAATTTTTGCACAAACGGAAGACCAAATTGCACTGCCTGGTTGTCCGATGGACAAAACCAGAAGAAGAAAAAAAATCCTCATAAACTTCCCTTGCTTTAAATCTAGGGCTCGGTGAGCCTTGTCTGATCGAGAACATAACAATCTTTTAGATGCCAATGGAAAACCCTGTTAATAAATGCAAACATTCATTTTGGAAGTGACTTCTTTTACATTTTTCATATTTTTTTAATATAATTTCTGTTCCAATTTTACAACAAATATACCCTTAATTAAATGGAAGTAATTAAAATTCATTATCTGTAATATGTCTGAGTACTTCTACTGTACATCATAAGCAATCAAACACAATTATTCAAACTTTTGTGACAAAGCAGTCCAGCTGAGTGTACAGTTTGTCAGACTTTGGATAATTTGTTTGTCATCAAGCTCGGTATTTCTTCCACATTATCAAAACCAAAGTGCAGCTGATAAAATGAAACATAAGTTCTAAGTTACATTACATTCACTTTAATTTGCAAGCATCTCGGAGTGCTTGTTCAGTCTATTTTTTCGATGAACAGTCCTCAGTTTTATACTCAAAACAATTGCGGTCAAACCTCATTTATAGACAATTGTGAATGTTCAGTAGAGGAGAGGCCTCTACCGATGTTCTTCAATATTTGGTCTGTTCCAAAGCTTTTTGCCAGTAAATTTGTGATGGTCGAGGACATTACTTTGAATTTTGAAATTTTGCGCAAAATCGAACTGTACTTGCAGGCAAGTACTGTATGCAAAAGCTGTCTTTAATATACTGATAACAAAATGAAGAGGATCTTCCTTCATTGTTCTTTGGAAGGCATGGCAACCGAAGAACCGATTCCGTCTGTGACTGCATTTTCCAATATGTACACGATAACAAGTACAGTCCTACATGGTTCACTATACACTTCATGTAGCTACAGTACAGGATGGAGTAAGCCCTACTGTATGTATATTTAGGTTGTATACATCATATATGGTTGGAAACTCAACCTTTGAACGAGGAACCACTATAAGCCAGAATGGAATGTCTGATTCCTTGGAAATTAGAAGCTGTATTTTCTTGAGATGGTGCCAAAATTTAGTCATACAGTTGTCAGCAAACAATGACAAATACTAGTATGCCTCATTAGGTTAAGTTAGGTGACACTTACAATGGGGGTAAAATGTGGCAATCTCCCCTAATGACAAGCTACATAATGACAGTTCGGAGTGAAAGTTGATGAGATGGAAAGCTCGGAAATGATTTTTATCTGAAACAGAGGACAGAAAGTGATCTTTATCTATTCTGGATCCAATTCAGTGGGCACTAATTTCAAAGCATGTACATTGTAAAAACAAAGGTTTTAATTTAATGCATGACAGGTTAGCTTTATAGGAACTGTACATGTAAACAACAACTTTCAGAGTAGATGAATGTCGAATTCTGGCAATTTTCCAAATTTTGGCAGGCGTTGCCAAAAGATTGATCAACGAGTTTGTCCGTGTATTTTTGTTTTCATCTCCATATGATAGTAAATTAGTGAATAATTATGGATTCCTTTCAATTCTTATTATGTTATTACCAGTTTCTTTCAATGTTCACATTACTTGGTAACATGTAAAAAACTCTTCCTCAATTTTGAACCCCACTATTGTCAAAGAAAGTGGGGGAAAATAGTAGGAATATTTACCATGAAAAATAGATATTTACAAACTTCCGAAATAGGATAAAATAATTTATGATAATTACTGATAGTTTTTTTTTTGGTAGCCAGAGTCAAAACTTGAAGTCAATTCATTGAATTTTTTCCCATACAGGAGTAGTAGAGTATAACACGTTCCATTGGATATTGATGTGTCTATTAGGGGGGGCAAAAGGGGAGATTTTTCAGAAGCCGAGACAAGACCGGATTAGATTGCTTCATTGCCGTGCATCGTCCCAGTTTATTTAGGTCAATGACTGGTCCTTAAGTGATCATCTTCCTTCCTTGCAGTCAATGATTCTCGAACAGTCGAGAGTACTTTAAATACCACTCTGTTTTAACCTAATCGCATTTACCGGGGAAAAAGGCCGAAACATGAGACTACACCTGCTCTCAGTTAGGGTTTTCCTGGCTTAAAAATGAGGGTTGAATGTCTGGCTGTTTCTTGATTACTGGGTAAATTTTACTGTCAGATTCTACTGAGCTATGGAAGTCTAGATAGTACATTAATTTTATAGTGAAGTGGGGAAGGTATATATTTTTGTATTCATGAATTGTGGTGTGTAGTTTATCTGTCTTTGTTCTGTACCTTATTGCAGAGAAAAACAAAGGCAATGTTAGTCTGTAATTGATGTCTATTTGTCATTTTAGTTTATCTTAGAAATACTGTAGATCATGAGAAATTAATATCCTTTTGGGCCTATTTTTATGGGGATATCTTGCAGTTTGTGGCATTTTGAAAGCATTTCTCATGTAGTATTGATAAACATTTTTGTCTTTTATCTGTCTGCTATGTCTCGTTTTTGTAATTTGTACCTGTCATTTCTGTCCGAAATCCAATCCATTTTCTTTATTTTTGGTCAAAATGATTGAGATTTGTTAAAATAATTACTGTGCCAGTACAGCTACAGTAACAGCAGACTGGTTCAACTTACAGTAGTTTTGATTTAGTTTTGATTTAGGTTTGATTTAGTTACATTTGTCTGATTGTCTGAGCCAATATGTGAGCTTATTTAATGTGAAAATTTCCATCCAGAAAAAGCCTGATCCAGAATCCACACAAGGTGTACCTTACATTTTCACTTGACTTGGACATGTATTTTAAAAAGATCAAGATTGTGAATATTTCAATATTTCCATTTTTTTATTCCTTTGCCAATGGCAAAAGGAATCTGTGCAGTGGTGATGGTGTGTGTGTGGGTAAAACATATGCTTTCCTGTGTATGTGACAGCTCTGCTTGTAAACATGATAACTCAAATGGTGGGTGATCTTAATATTTAGTATGTAGATGCAACTGATTGAATACAAGATCCCTATTTTGTGGTGGTCAGAGGTCATTGGAGGTCAACAGTCAGAAAACATTGTTTACTCTTTAACTCTAAGACTAAAGCATGCATGCGAGAACCTAATGTTGAATACATGGGCCATATTCTACCCTTCGGTAGCCAAAGGTCATGTAAGGTCAACAGGTTATGAACTTTACACTTGGTATTTAGATCCACCTTATTCAGTTGGAAAGTTACTGTCTGTGCAAAGTTAATGTTAAATGTACTCCTATATAAATATACTATGTACTGTCAAACTGCCAAGAAATTACAGTTAGCCTTTTTAGCTCTCTGGGCTTTTAGTTTACTAGTCTTGAAAGAGTCATTTTCTATTTTTCCTTTTTTTGTGGTATCATAATTCCAAATCTTGATATTTCTTTTTATCAGAGCACGAAGACCTGGAGAAGTGTAAACAGTCGTTACTCTCCGAACAGA
Organism: Apostichopus parvimensis; assembly: GCA_000934455.1. Lineage (NCBI taxonomy): Eukaryota > Metazoa > Echinodermata > Holothuroidea > Aspidochirotida > Stichopodidae > Apostichopus > Apostichopus parvimensis. The sequence continues at coordinate 96,139 of KN882915.1, forward strand.
GAGAGGCATTGCGAGAAGCGGCCATGTCTACTCTATCATCGGTCCGCCTGAGACAACGATTGATCATCTTCGAGAGGTTCTTCGAAGCCTTGGCGAGACAGAGTAAAGACCATAAAGGGCATGTGGAGAAGAAACAAGAGGTTCAGAAATCAAAGTCGGCAGAAAAGAAGAAAAGGTATCAATCAAAAGGAGTACAAAATCAAACGTAAAATTGATTTCCGAAGATGAAAGAAGTGATGGAACATACCGTAAACATTGGAATGATTTAAAGATTTATCATGAGTCCTTGGTTGTGTACGGTAGCCTTGCTTTTCTTTTTTGAAGCCCTAGTAATATATTGATAAAGGTTGACTTGTAGTAGCATGTATAGGTATGTAATGCATGTATATGTGTTTTATATCAATTCTCTCCAATCAGATATTTTAATCCACTGTGTCCATACCATGATAAGGCCCATGAAAATGGGCAGTTATGTGCTCAGTCGTGAAATTTCAAGTAATCTCGTCTATTTTGGTTCGACCTTAATAATGAGGAGACATATCCTTGCATGAACAACAGCTTCTGTTGTTGACAGAATTAAACCACTTCTTTGGAGTTTACAAATCCTTAATTCTGTTGTCCCATGAATTTTGACAAGCTCCAGGCTCACTGAGAATTCCTTTAAATGAGGAATCTCTGACGGACCCTTCCGGGGCAACTTACTCCCACATTCCCTAATTCACACATAGCGTGACCTATTCTAGCTAACATATATGATTTTTAATACTCATAATTAGAGCATTTTAGCAACGGTATGTTGCCTACCACTCGTTTGGCAACTTTACACACATCTGGTCGTCAACCAATCAGAAGGCTACTTTGGGGTATTTTCAATCAGGTCTGCCTAACTGAGTTTAAGCCGTTGGCGTCAGTTAATTTGTATCCATGCAAGTCTCCGAAATGGAATGTACAGTACTGGACTAATCCCTGCGATTCTTATCGTAATTGTAGAAAGCTTGAAGAAACCTGTTGAATTTGTAGGTCTGTTACGACAGATCTGTAAATCTGTTTTTGAACTTTCGTTGGTGTTAGATCTGTCAGTTTGGATTCACATCAGATACCAAAGATAAAGTAGTAAAAGGTTGAAACTTGCCACTTTGTTACCATTGATGTGTATTTGTACTTGATGGGATGTGGTAATTTTACCATGGAAAATATTCTAAGATAAATGTTTTTTGAAACCTTATTGAAATCATTCAATTATTCGCTTATTATCTTGTATGTATGTATGTATTTTAGATGGAACTCACGAAGAAGCCTCATTGGCTTATCAAAGCCGCAAGCTGACCGAAGTCAGTCTCTTAGATTCATATTTAACGTCCATGATGATGAATTGTCAATTGTCAACAATTCTGTAACTGGACGACATACATTAATCTTGGAGTGACTCGAACTGAGGACCTTATGATTGGAAGGCACCAGCGTTAACCACTGAGCTAACACTCCACTGAGCTAACACTCCACTGAGCTAACACTCCACTGAGCCAACACTCCACTCCACATTATGGTCAAGCTACTGATCAGTGTGATATTCTATGTTACATTGTAGAGCAAAAAGAGGACAACAAGTTTGCTGCAGAATTTATCAACTTTGTTTCTCTTGATTCTTATTACAAGTTCTCCTCAAATAACAGACATATTTTTGTTTTGATTTCTTATTCCAGTAGCCCTAAAAATCCAGCAGAGAAAGCGACCATGTCTCTGGCACGTGTGGGAGCCCGAACGGCACTCTCGTTTGCGTTTGCCTTCTTGCGGCGGGCTTGGCGCTCTGGCGAGGACTCGGACCTCTGCTCGGAACTGCTTCAGGAGTCGCTGGAGGCGCTGCAGGCGCTTCCAGAGGCCACCCTCTTCGACGAGTCACATTTGAGCAAAGTTTGGTTAGAAGTAGTGGACAAGGCTACCTCGTTTCTGAAGTCGGTCGTTGTCGGGTAAGGTTTGCCTGCAATCCCAGTGCTACTTTTTCTTGCTTGTAATCTTAGATTTTAGATTGTCTGTGTGGATTTTACAGAGGTTTACAGTGACATGTCTCATGAGACAGCGACGAAACGTTATTAATAGTCTCTTTACAGAAGTTTATCCCTCTTGTGTATTGTTGCTTAACTATTAAGGTGCTTATCATAAGATGATTGCAATTATTCTTTGTTGAGAATGTTCCTGGGTTTTCTAAAATATGATCTGCGTTGAAATCCACTCTGTCGACAACAGCGAAGTGCATCTGTTTATTCAACTCAATTCAATTCGTGTATATATTTATCAGATCAGTGGTGCAGTGAAAATAAATTTGGTGAGAAAAATCAAGAAACTGTATGAACAGATTTATATGATAATAATAGAAAACATTACATGTATGAGAGTAAAGATAGCAACTTTAGTATATAAACTGACTTAAAAATAAATTTTGTCGCGGATGTGAATGGTATTAACCAGAGACGAACTTTCAAAGAAATTACAGAATCCATAGTTTCTATTTTGGAGCTAATTTAATATAGTTTAAGGAAACGTTTTATTATATTATTTTTGGGGGGTTTTGGCTACTTTCTCTCGCCCGCAGAGACCTGAATGCCTGTGCAAGTGCCAAAGATTCCGATACCATCCCATTCACCGATCAGCACAGGGCACTGGCCCTCTTACTGGAGCTGGCAATTCAGAGGGGTACGCTCAGTCACCTGTTGGATGCGGTCCTCTTGCTTCTTCAACTCTGGGACAATGGGGTTCAGGAGAGTGACAACAGGACCAGTCCCAGGGGTACCACAGCACCTCTTGTGCCATTGCTGAAACGGCTTCAGAACATTCCTAACCCTAAGGGGGTGCATCCACCCGAGAGTACCCTGACGACACTCTCTAATGAGGTGAGTAAAAAATGAATCTTGTGAAATGTCCGTGGACAACGTCATCCATATCCAATCCGTCTGTTTTTGCTTCACTGTGGATAAAACTGCTACCCTTACTCTCAGAATTCAGTTTGCAAAGAAAAAAAAAATCTCTCCCCAACTCTGGTGCTTTCATTCTCATATGTATTGTAACTTTTTTTTTGAACTTCCAAGTTAAGTTGCTAATAAAGATCCATTTTGATGGCAATAAAACACAATCATGTCAGAGTTTGATCGATTGTGCAATTTTATTTGAGGTCATGTGTAGAAGAATTGGTAAAAAAATTAACCAGAAATTGGTAAACCACATGCTCAACAAGCTGCTTTGGAGTGAGATTAATGACCAAATTGTAGACTTCAGGAGAGAGAGAGAGAGACATTCATCTTACTATGAACTCGACAGAAACGAAGGCCCTTCCATCGTAATACCAGTAATTTCAATGACCTTTTCCATGTCATGAGCGGATTTAGACAAATAATTTGTAAAACTTGACCTTTGATGCTGGACTGGTTTAGTTGGAAAGTAGTCAATTTGAAAAAAGAAAAAAAAATGTACGGACATATTCCTTTTACTTCTATGATAGGACACAATTTGTTATTTTTTTTTGGTGTGGATTTAGCAGACACATTCAAATATAGTATAGATATGACCATCTATCACAGTGGATGTAATGTGTATTGTACTTGTGCTTACAGTCCCCAGAATGTTCACAAGTAATTGAAATGACCTTTTTCATCTCACGTTTTTTCTTCTTGCATTAAAGTTTACAGGGAGTATTTTAGTCATCATTTTGACATCATTGCTGAATTAGTTGTAGAATTTGTAGACTGCATCAGGATATCCTGTTTTTTGATGGGATGGTATTATTTGTTTGGAAAATGGATGTAGCAAATAAAACAACTTAGTTTCCTCCGCCCAACAAACCCCACCCCCCCATACCCTCTCCTATTCCCATCATTTTGTAAAGTTTTTTATAATGAAACTGTCTTTGTTTTTAAAACTTTCTCCTTCGTTAAGAATGGGCATTTTAACAGTAGCATTAACAGTAGCTAGAAAACTATGTGATGGTGATGACTTGTGTGGGTATATATTGATGTGTGATGCCAAGATAACTCATAACAGCATGTGATGGATTCACCTCATCTCAGTGAGTACAAGAAACGTGATGTTTCTTTAAAGGTCATCTGAGGTCACCAAGAAGTAAAAGTCTAAAAACCCTTGTTGACAAGATAACTGCAAACAAAAGTACAGCATGGATGAACCTGATAGTGTAGGTTCACACCAGTGCAAAGAAATCTTGCCGACTTCTCAAAGTCGGCAATCTTCGTGATCGAATCTTGTTTCCTCAGTTCTCACATGGAATATTCTTAAATTTACAGTGGGCAAGGATTCACATTATAACTAATAAACTGTCTGGTTGTGTGTTAGTATGTGTTGCACCCTAACAAAATTTGTCCTTTGTTTTTTTCTTCACCTTTAAAAACAGGGGCAACCTGAGATGAGTAAGAACCCGACAGAATCCTTTCTGAGGTACCTGAGACTACCAGAGGATGATGAAGCTTACATAGATCTACAACAGGCGGCAGTAGTTGCTGTGGCACATCTTGACCGATTGGCTTCTCCATACATGCCTCCACCACTCACTCAGAAGGTAAAGTGCCCCCTTCCATTCCCTCCCACACCCACCCCACCCCCTTCCACCTCCTCAGTCTCTTCAAACATATACATTTTCTTCAGTGAAAATGAGTTTTACATTACTCATAATAGTTTGGTAATATTTAGATTGTGACTTTTAACATGAAATCCTTTACCTGTCACTTGACTGATGCAAAAAAGTTGTACAAGTACCACCTACCCCGTCAGAACAAAAAACTATGTCATTGTGGTGTTGCTCACAAGCTTCCTATTCATTGGCTGTTTTATTGATCCTTAAAGTTATGATAGTAATTTTTGCCTCTCTGAGAGGGTAAGTTTTCTGCAAATTGGTCACTGTAATTGGATCAAAGGTTTTCTCATTTTACACTAGGGCGTGAACTATGTGAAATGGTATGCAAGGCCTCGAGCTACTTACTGGCATTGCCAAACAATTAAGGAAGAAATAGGGATTAGCCTTAATAAATAGAGGGTTATATATTGTCGAGATGGGAGAACACATATGTTGACCAGGGTCACTAGTTCCTCCCCAGACTTTGCGTTTTGTCGTCTGGTCAGACGTTTATATTTACCGCTTCATGAAAGTTGGACAGCAGATGGCATGACTTTAAGTTCCAATGTATTAGTAAGATAAAAATTAAAATTAAGACTAAAATAGAAGTAAAGTAATCCAAGAAACTTCTCCCAAGGGGATCTCTCCAGTATTTTAATTTTAGTAAATGTCTCCTCATTCCGTTTACCCTTTCTTTTTTCATCACACGAGATTGGTGAAAGATTTTGTTTCTTTCAACTAATCATATCTTGAGTTACGTAGGGACAAGATAATATAATGGGGATTTCAACTAACAGTGTAGAAATATTTCTTTCTCCATCTGTACGTCACATCTTCTGCCTCTGTAATAAGCCTCTTGCACGTTTCATTTGCTACCCTTTATTTCCTGTGTTCTCTCATTCAACAGGGGCCACTGATTCCTTCACCTCAAGAGATCTATGGATGGGGTCTTCTGCCATTCACATCGGACAGCAGCGGGAGTAGCTCCTTTGGACGCCCAGCACAACTTGAAAAGTTCAGCAAACTGGGCGTGGTTCACATGTGTGTCTCGGAATGGTGTCTGCTCATATTGACCAGGACTGGGGACGTCTACATGCAATACTTTAACAACGAAGAACAGGTTTGTAGTTGATGCTTAATACGGTACTTTGTGAGAATTGGGAAAGTCTAACAATGGGAGAGACAGAGATAGAGACATTGCCACAGGTCATGCCTCCCGCCAACCCACCCCTCACCCCCAATACACACTCATGCATCCTCACTGAAAGTTCCTCACCCCATACACCCCTTCTTCTAAGAGACAGATCATACCCTTAGGTTACATAAACGATCAGTGACATCTCAGAGGTGACTATGGGAGAGAGAGAGAGATAGAGATATTTTCACAAGATCATGCCTCCCGCCTACCCACCCCTCACCCCCAATACACACTCATGCATCCTCACTGAAAGTTCCTCACCCCGTTCACCCTTCTTGAAAAATACACATTATATCCTAAGGTCACATAAATAATCAGTGACATCTCGGAGGTCACTGATTGGAAAACTCTTGGAACTATTTATTTATTGTACACTTTAATAACAGAGTAAATTTATCAGGGAGGCTTATGAAAGAGGAATAAGGAAAAATACTAATTCACTTACTGCTGTGATCTTTACACAGAGTCTTTACTTTGTGGAAGAGCTGTCTAGTAAAGATGTAGTCCAGGTAGCGACCTATCATGAAGGCCATCATTACCTGGCCCTGACCACTGCCGGGGAGGTCTACATCTGGGGCAACAGTGACGATGCTGGGTAAGCAATCAGGTCTCTCATGTCCTCTCGATGGTGTACTTCCATGTCCTCTCAATGCTGTTAATGGAGACACAATTTCCCAACAATGCTGGGATGTTTGTATACTTTGAGCCCTTGTTGTAAGATGTCTGTTTAATATGTTTTTTGTTTATTTGTCTTTATTTATGATACAAGTATAAGCATCTCCCCTGGGGATGTCATTTTCCTAGGGATGAGTACCTCGATGGTCAGCGGGAAATGACCAGGGGCAGATATCCAGGATATTATGAAAAGGAGGGGAGGTGGCCGTGGTGTACTTGAAAGGGGACCCCTGTGTAGGGGTATCTGGTGTTCCTCGAACAGAAAAAAAATGGTCAAATGTCAAATGGTGCATTCTTAGGCATAGTAAGCCTATACATTAGGTCTAATCTGTGTCAAATGGTGCCTTCTTAGGCATAGTAAGCCTATACATTAGGTCTAATCTGTGTCAAATGGTGCATTCTTAGGCATAGTTAGCCTATACATTAGGTCTATAATTAAGTTGCATGCAGTGTTTGTCCTAATAACATCTTTAGATATTTCCTGTAAGGTCGAAAAGGGATTGGTGGTCTTTACCATGCACCACACCCCTTCCCCTGTCTCTCTCGTGACCAATACTAGTTAAGCTATTCAAAACTTGCTTGAGATCCCATTTTCTGTGAGAGGAATGGTTTTCGTAGAGTTCGAGACACTCAAAGTCTTTGAAAAGACACAAATTGTGGTTTCAGTGTGTGTCGGTTGGCAGTAGCATGTTTATTCGCCGTCCATATGACCTTTTTCAACATGTTCTGGCATGCTATAAACTCTGAGACCCCCGGGGGATAAACAAAAAAGAAATTACTCGAAATGGGCTCGAAATTCTACGTCACTCTTTATCTCTGTGTGATTTGTGTTTTTACCATGTGCTTCCATGTGGGATTGTCGATTAGTTTGATTCACACATGCGATGTGTTAGGTACCCTGATCTCCTTCTTTGATAGCATCAATCACATGCCCCTCGTTGGACCCTTACCTTGCAGGATCACGGAGGAACCCACTCTAGTGGCCGATCTCCCAGATATGGACTCTGGTAACCTAGTGACCTCTATCTCTTGCGGTGCCGGTTACAGTGCAGTGATCACATCAAACGGACAACTATACACCTGGGGCAAAGGACTCTATGGAAGGCTAGGTCACGGTAAGGCAAAATTATCTAAAATTTTCATCGCTTTATGACTTGCAAGGCTTCAAATGTACTTACAGTATACGATGATCACTCCTCTCAAATTTGTTGACGTCGAAAGACATTTGGGAACAAATATCATCATAAAGTAGTTGTTGTGTTTGAATCACGAATTGATCGCAGAGGTTATCTTGCTGGTATTCTCTTCTCTTGATTCAGCCACATTTTCCACTTCTAGCCGGTTTGACTCAACATTGCTAGTGTAATTTGCTCCCCCTCTCCCCCCTCCCCCTCCCCCCCAAACAAAAAGAACAATACAATAGCTAGGTTCAGGCGCGAACTGATTTGCAAAAGTTAGGTTGGCGTTGTGACCAATTGCTTCATTTTTCAAGTACTTTCTTATCAGTGTAGCCAACATGCTACTGGAAAGGCACAACCGAATTTAGATATGGAGTTGAAGTGTGAAGTGAAACAGTCCTTATCCTCCTTGTGTCAATGACTTATGATCAACAGTCTTATAGTCTCTTTATTATACCCCGGAGATCGTGTTTCTCCGACCGAGACAATCAAGGGATTGCTGTTTATCTTTTCCACCTGAATATTTCTGAGAGCAGACATTAACAATACTAGGAATTGCTCTCAAATTTCTTCTGATATCGCCAATAATTCAAATTCCCTTTGATCACTGCAGATATGAAAACCCTTAGACATTACTCTTGAAAGCTTTTTTGGAGTACTTTACAACGACGAGCTATAAAATTGGAGGCATTACAGAAGAGCTCTCCTATAAAATGTATCCTCGTGTTTAGAGTGAACCGGGTCATTCACATCCATTCTATCTTACAAATATTGATCTATAGATCTCTAGAGGATAAAAAAAAGCAACAACAGGGTGTCTTTGCAAGTGCTTATAAAGCAATTGAAGAAGCTTTCAAACACTGCTTAAAAATCGAAAATATGAAAAAAAAATATTGAAGAAAAAATGATGATAAAAAATAAGTGAACAATTTGCCATAATCACTTTATTTTCCTACTTTAGTTTCCTTCTTGGTCTCTATTTGCAAGATCGAATGTCATTTAAAGAAACTTGATGTTGTATTTACAATAGGAACAAGCGATGACCAACCTAAACCCAAACTGGTGGAGGGGTTACAAGGCGAGCAGGTGAAGCAAGTAGCGTGCGGGGGTGTAAACGGTCAGACTCTCGCCCTCACGATGTCAGGTATGAAATCACTATTGTAAATTTGTCATTTGTTTTGTTAAACTGACGATACCTTTTGTTTATGGATGGATGTAGTCTTCCTCAAAATAAATATTTGTTTATTTGTTTGTTTGTTTTACTTTGTTTTGTTAATGTACCCAGACTTAGTAAATGCCCGACAAATTTGTGAGCCACAGTCTTTGACAGTGTTAACATGTGCATTTCAAGTAGAAATGGGTCCTATTTAGTTCAAAAGCACAATATCATATCAATTTTACGCCACATTTTACTTTGAAAGTGAAAACAAAAAGACTGTGCAAATATTTGGCGGATTAATGTATTTGTAAATGTAAAATAGAAATTAGTTTTGTCATGGATTTGTAAGAAAATATGCACAAACAGTTTGACTGAAGCTTGAATGTGTTTATGTAGGGAAAAACACAATTTGTTGATTAAATTATCAATAAATGTGTTAATCTGTCCTTTTTTTTTGGGGGGGTGGGGTGGGTGGTGGTGGTGGGGAGACACATCTAGCCCCATATGTTTATGTCACATTTAATTAATACTTCACTACTACAAGTGCTCTTCTCATATCAAGATATAAAAATAAGGAAGTTTGGAGCCGTAAACTAAAGAGAAAAATGATAGAATGAAGGAAATGACGTAGTTTTGACAAAAGTTTTCTTACTCTTCTTTTGGCTGCTCCAGTGTAATTAAATTGAATGGAAGAAATAGGTGTAATTTCAATGTCTAATGGCCTTTACCACGTTTTGGAACGCAAGCAGTTGAAAAAGCGTAGGCACGTCTGATGGTGTTTAAATAGTTATATTACTCAAGACGGCTTTAGTTTATAGTTTATTCCTCAGTAAAACTCTGTCAGATGGGACTTCATTAAACTGCTTCTTACGATTTTGTTTTCCACGGCTTCAACGTGGCAGACAACATGTTTTCCAGACATGTACTCCATTGAAAACCGAGGTGAAATAAAAAAGTCAGTCACAGAAATGATGCCGCAAAGTCTTCTGTTGATTGACGGTGAAAACTTGTCTCGTTTTGTGTATAAAAAGTTCGATTAATGAGGCTCTTACGTCCTGGTAAGCGAGCATCTCACTTCCAACGGCCGGGAATTACTTAGAAGTAATGGACATGTTGACGAGTTGCACACTTTCTGCTCATAGTAGTTGACATTTCATCATTCTTTTTTTTCATTTAGGTATTGGTTAAAACTTAGTGAGATTTATTCTGGGGTGGCCTCTGGGTGACATTTTCGATGGGATTTTAGAGTTCCGTGTGGTTTTGTCAAAAGTATGTCAACATTTTTAGAGCGAAAGACACAGTTTCAATTAGGAGAGAGCTATTTGCCCGCAGCAATGATATGAAACATTTTGTTCGAAACGTAATAAAAGCAAAATAAAATAAAACTGTTAGCAAACTGCTTATCCACTAGAGAGCCTGTGTAAGAGAATGTGTAAAAGTAAGTTGACCTGACGTTTCGATCCTAGCAGGATCTTCTTCAGAGGCTAAATGACAAGTAACAGAAGGGACAAAAACACACACAGAATACAGACAGGTTAATGAGCATGGTGAACACAAAGAGATATATGTAAGGGGATTAGTAGACAAGGGATGGAGAGAAGAAAGAAAGAAACCAACAGGGGAAGAGGAGAGGTAGGAGATAAACAGCGGAGGGACAAAGAGAAGATTAAGGGAAGGGAATAAACTGGAGGACAAAGACAGAAAGGTGTGGAGAAAAAAAGGGTGGAAGACCGCTGTGATAAGAGGAGTGATAGTAACGTTAGAATTAACGTAATATTCCTAAGATACTATTCCTAAGATACTATAATGTTAGAATTAACGTAATAAAAACGTTAGAATTGAGTGGAATCATAAATTATTGAGCGGGTTGTTTGGTTGCTAAAAAGAAAACTGTTCAAGGTGTTGTAAACTGGCTTGTAAACATGTTAACTCACAAAGTAGAAGTCGGATGAACCCCATATGTAGTGCATGGATGCCACTTTGCTGTTGAGCAGAAGAACCCCATTGTTTGTTGTGGAGGTCAAAGGTCACTTGAGGTGAACAGAGGTCAAAGTCTGAAAAACTTGTAATCCACGATAATTCAAGAACCGTATGGTGGAAGGATGTTAACAACGAAGCTAAATACATTTGCAATGGTCAAGTTATGTGGAATTCATTTCTGATGTTCTGCTTTTAATTGACTTTAGGACACATTTTCTTTAAGTTGCTCATATCAATCAGGTGATTCCATATATAATCTATATAAAAAAGCAAGGAATCACAAAAGCCTTCTGGCTCTCCGGTTTCTTTTACCACAGGAAAAGTTTATTCTTGGGGTAATGGAGACTTTGGCAAGCTTGGCAGAGGAGGAAGCGAGGGCGGTAAAGTACCCATGGTAATGGAACACTTGTCGGATTGCGAGATTACCAAAGTAGCCTGCGGATCTCAGTTTTCCGTTGCTCTGTCGAAAGACGGATCTGTTTGGACTTGGTAAGTCGTGGCTTCTTAGTCTCGTCAGTGGAGGCAGTGGTATTAGAAGTGCGGGTAAACCCTACAGCATTTGTATTAAGGCCATAGGTTCAGGACATACTTTTGATACGGTGTCCTGTACAATAATATCGATGGATTTGTAGTGTACACATTGTATCCATACTGCGTAGTGCATGCTCAAGGTGCAAAAAGGACAACCAGTATATACAGACAAAAAGAAATGGGAGAAATAAAAGATATTATCAAAATACTTTGTCATTAAGCAAAGTCTGGAGTTGCTTCTCAAAAGTACTAATACTTTTGTGCCAGCCTGATAAAACAAATAAAATTGAATTAATTATAATAGATATGAAAATCTAAAGAAAAAGTCAAAATGCTTATTAATCTGAATTGTAATGCTACCAAACTATTTGGCGTTCCCTGTTTTCAATGTAACTGTTCTGTGTTTACAAATAAGTGCAGTCTAGAATGGCTTCTTTCAAATTCTAATTTTCATGCATCTGTCAGTGTTAAGTATTTCCTGTTATTAATTCTTCCACGTGAGTAATATTCTAACATAGAATTCATTGATTCATTCATGGGTATATTCACACATCACTCGGTATTTAGTAGGTACTGTCCTTTAATTCTTTCACCTTGGCGACATAGAATACATTGGAACATAACATTCATATTTTCATTCGGCGGTACATCCTTAAATATTGCAGTATTTAGTATATTACCTAAATGATTAATTCTTTTACAGGGGTATATTCATAGATATCTCAGTATTAATATACTTGCTATTAATTCTCTTCCAGGGGTAAAGGAGATAACCATCGATTAGGCCACGGTAACGAAGAACATCAGAGGCATCCGAAGAAGTTGGAAACACTCAAAGAGAAGATGGTGGTGGACCTCTATGCCGCCAACAGCCACGTCATCGTTCTCACCGATCTGGGAGAGGTGTACTGCTGGGGACGCAACGACCAGAGACAGCTCGGGTTGGGAGAGGATGTGGGGAAGGAGGGAAAACCTGTCATGGTGTCGCAGTTGGAGGGAAAGTCCTTCTGTGGGGTAGCTTGCGGTACTGCACAGGTGAGAAACGAGGAACCTGCTGGTCTGGGACAGAGAAAGTGTCGCCATCCTTTTCTAGCAGATGACTAAATTATGAGTTTCACCCATGAGAGATTATTATTATTATTACACCGTTATTTATATAGCGCATAATCCACAAGTTCTATGCGCTTTACAATTAACCCTGGTCATTGGTAACTTGTCACACCTACACACCAAAGTGTGCACAATTCAAACAATCTCTCCTGGGGCACAACAGTGCACCACAGCCACGTGTCCCCTGGGGGACTTCCCATAGGGTGCAGCCACAAACCGGCGCACGCAACTATATTTACAAGTCACCTCGCAAGTCCCCATTTATACACCTGGGTGAAGAGAGGCAATGGAGATAAAGTGCCTTGCCCAAGGACACAACGCAATGATCTGGCCAGGGCTCGAACCTGTAATCCTTAGATCACAAGTCCACTGCCTTAACCACTTGACCACAACATCATCAAAGAAATACAATCAAAAGATTGCATAGCTAAGTTGGACGTGGTTCCAGTCAGTGTTTATCATAAATTTGGGGACAAATTAAAATTTTTTTTGGTTATACTGGAGACAGAAAATGACAACAGCTGATTTCCATGCCCCTATGATGACTATAAAGAGGTCTTCAAACATTTGTTTGATTCTCTGTGGGAAGCCTGTGCCGTTGTTCGTTGGTTTTACTGATTTGCCTACACGCCCAGTACTTTTAGGTGCAAAGGTTTTCCACAAGGCTTCTGTGGTTTGCACAATGAACATGCAAGTAGGCCAGTGCTTTGCATTTTGATACAAATTTTGGTTTATATACAACTGACAATATTTTGAAGAAAGAGGCAGCGGGGTGATATTGTTAAGTTTGTCTTGGTAACTTGCGAGTTGGCCCCTTTTTTTTAGCTTCTCTCATCAAAATTGTTGTCTTTTGTAGTCAACTGATCCTTTTAATTTTCTTTAATCTTTTGGATGCTCATAATTACTGTATATATTTATTTATTTATTTATTTACAATAAATCAATTGACTTTGCCTCTGTTTTTCAGAGCTTTGTTTGGACATCCAGTGCCAACTGGTCTGTGGGACTGAGAGTACCGTTCAGCGTCCACGTGGTCAGACCGA
>KN882915.1:122028-146017 GCA_000934455.1 Apostichopus parvimensis
ATGTATGTTTATTTCAACAGATGTAGAAGTAGAAATTAATCACATTACATTAATGTATGTTACCCCCTCCATGGGTAGAAGTTACATTGATATTTTACTTGAATCTCTGTATCCTCCCCCCCCCCCATCCTTCAGCCTGAACAAGATTCCTTGTCAATCAGCGAAGCCTCAGCAGCAGTGTTTCCTCTGATGGACGCGGAACGAGCCCTAGGTCTCCTGATTGGCCTTCACTCCAGTCACCAGGCTCGGAGTTCGCCTCTCTCGCCTCCCGAAGTGGAGACTCAGCAGTGGCTGACGTCGCAGCTGTTCAGCGGGGGTCTGCAGTTGGGGCGGAGACCCCCTCTCACCCCCGACCGGGAGGAGCACAAACAGATGGCGGAGATCCACAGCGACTCGGAGCAGGACAAGCCCAAGAACGGGGACAAGGAGAAGTCGCACACGAGGACGAACCCCCCGTCGGACGCCACGAAACCGTTCCTCCAAGGTCTGGCCGAAGGAAGGCTGCAGGATTCCAACGTCAAGGCGTTTCTAGACATCTGCGAACGTTGCTGTCGCAGTCGCCACTTCATCCTGCCCATCGAGTTTGCACCCATGCACCCGGTGGAAGTGACCGTCCGGCTTTTAGTGGCCTGCATATTGAAGCACCATGATCTCGGCCACGTTGCCTTGGTTTTAGTGGAACATGTAGGACAGGGAGAGGGCTCACTGCTTCATCACCACAAGCACAACATTCCAAAGTGGTTGACGGAAATCTGCAGAGTGGTGTACCAGACCCGCAGACATCTGTTGAAGGTGAGATTGGAGACGATCTGTGTTACATAAGTTTGTCGGTGTGGGAGAAATGGTTTTTACTATCCCGTTAACCTGCCAAGAATTATGCTAATGAGTACAAGATTCATGGTTTGAATATCAATGTATTTTACGGGTCTTGATTTCTATAGGATATAAATCCTAATCAGTCTTTCTTTTTTTCCTGGTTGTTTGTGCCAACTAGACACATCAAGAGCGAAACGTCCAGTATGAAGAACTATGCGCACCCATCGTGGAGAGATGCCGGTTTCTATTCAGAGAATTACGTCCGGCCATCGGTAATGAAGTCCAGGCTCTCAGGAGACTCAAGATACTGAACACACCACCTCGCTGGAAGAATGCCGTCCACCAGATGATACGGACGAGCAGAACAGAGGCTGCAGCTTCTCTTGGTAAGCATGCAACAGCCCATCTCCAATCCACCCCACCCCACACTTCCCCAACCACCATTCCTATCCCCTACCCCCCCCCCCCCCCCACCCAACCAAGCAGCCATGCTATGGGTCTCTTCCTTTGTGTGTGTGAGATAAGAGCCTGCTAGTATCATTTCTGATCATGTTCTTCATAGTTTGCAGTGACACATTTTATGCTGACGATATTGAACACTTAACAGGCCCATTTATGCTTAACTTTAGTCTCATACTCAAACTAAATATTTATCCAATGAGGCGAAAGAAATTTTCGAGATAAGTTTCTTTTTGTAATCTGACGACAGATCAGTTGGTAGGGTGGACGGTTTGCAACCCTGAGGTCACTGGTACAAGTCCCAGTCTTGCCGAATAATTTTCTATAATTTGGTATAAACCTGATTAATATAGAAAACAACGAGAAAGAAGCCGTAAAACACACAAGAGAAGCGGTATTTCTATCATGTATAAAACTTGATGAACCAACATTTTGTTTTTGCCTCGTCTCTTCTGGTAGGAGCGGTCGCCAACAGCGAGGAGGACGAGGGCAAAGACGAGAGATTGAAAGTCAAAGAATCGCCGGATGGTTCAACTACCGTTCTGTCCGACGAAGAAACCAAAGAAGTATCTAAGAAACAGGACAGCAAAGAAGAGAAAAAATCCAGACACAAGGTGAGAATGATGTTTGATTGAAATATGAACTTGACACAACGAAAACCTGGTTTGTGGTATAGGCAAGGCATCCTGCAGTTGTGAAAAGGTAGCGTGCACTGTGTCTCTTCGTCTGACAGGTATGTCTCACTCTGCTCTGCTTGCTAGAATGAACCATTTATTAGTCGTCAGTAGGCAGGTTAGTGTGTTCTAGACTTGAATAAGTAAGCATTTCTCTTTGGTATCCAGATAAAGTTTATATATCTTTTCATAAACCACAAACCACTTATACCATTAAATTAACCATATGTGGTATATTGATCACAAATTCTCGAATGTGTCGTTGAGTACCAAATTACCACCGATACAGTTTTGCATTTTGCCTTCAAACTTGATTCACAACTAAACTATTAATATGTTTGTGACTTTTCTTTTCATATGTGTACATCTTTGTGTGAGTGTTTTGACTTTTCTATGAAGTTTTTGAGTTTCAGCTCACAACATCACCTTCTTCACTTCAGAGCAAATGTCCCGTTTTGTCTTTGTACAGGACTCGTGGAGGTCAGTTGTCAGTGCCATCACAAGTGCAAGAAAGTTTAAATGGTTACGCCAGCGTATGACCGGTTCTTCGGCCCAGACGGCACTGATGTCCCAGGTGGTGGACTTTGCTATTTACGGTACCGACATCGACATGGCAGAAATACGGACCGCACTCTACTGTCAGGTGTGGGCATGTTATTTGTATTATTGTATGTATATTAGATCCTCCTGCAAGCAGGAACTCGCGAAGAAGCCATCATTGGCTTATCAAAGCCGCAAGCTGACCGAAGTCAGTCTCTTACATTCATATTTAACGTCCATGATTATGCAACAACTCAACAACTCTGTAACTGGACGACAAACATTAATCTTGGAGTGACTCGAACCGGGGACCTTATGATTGAAAGGCACCGGCATTAACCACTGAGCTAACACTCCATTTCTCCATGGAGCTAACACTCCATGGAGCTAACACTCCATGGAGCTAACACTCCATGGAGCTAACACTCCATATTCATGGAGGCACTGTTGAATTAACACAATAAAAATACAGACCGCACTCTACTGTCAGGTGTGGGCATGTTATTTGTATTATTCATGGAGGCACTGTTGTATTAACACAATAAATGGTCATCGTTATGGATAATAATTTCTGATTGTGACATTAAAGATGGAATACTAGTAATATGGTATATAATTTAATAAGTAATACTTTGATCATCATGGGTTTGGTTATTTCAGAAGTCCACTCTCATTTCAATTTCTTATTTCTAAAATGGTCATTTTCAGATGATTTTCTATTCGTGAGCAGCTATTGCAAAAAAGTCTCCTACTAAAAGCCATTGTTTAAGCCTTCTAGTTTTCATTCAGCACTGTGTTTAAAAAGAAATCTGCAGCAGTTGTAAAAACCTGGTCGGCTAGCGAGAATCAAATATCAAGCAACAGTGATTCACTCAGCAAACCATCATTTCCTATTGCATGAAACTGTGGAGCACAAAAGATTACATCCTGCACAGCCTGGCTGCAGGAGGCTGCAGCCCTGTCAGTGGCCTAGTTTTGACACTGTGCCATGTCTGTCTCCATGGGAGACATCATAAGGTCTAACCCAAGGATAACTTGGTTAGGCTGATTTATCTGTGCACCGGCAGCTCTAGTGCCGTGTCAGAATCGCATTTAGGAAGCCATCTACGTCGTAACCCAACTTAAAACGTGCCAGTTTTTTTAGTAAATCTCTATGGTTACCAACTAAACATTAGACAAACTGTGGATCTGGTACACTTTAAAATGGGAAGCATGCTTTACTATAGCAAATCGCAGTGGACGGGCACAGAAAACAAAAAAATATTTATTGGGTTACATTACATAACAATGAGTTACCGCTATGTTGCGATGTATGTGAACGTCCCCATCGCTTTTAAAATAATCGTCCTTTCTTTCAAAATTGTATCCACAGTTGGAGAGGTACGATAGTAGATTGGAAGGAGTAGAAACTATGATATCACAGCTGAGGAAAGAACACCTTGTGTCTTCAGTTAGATACGCCATGCTGACTGGTTGGCTAGGACTCTTGGAACCAAAGAGGTAATTAGCAGACAGATTGGCTGGAAAGTCCGGCAAGTCAGTGCACAGTGGCCCACAACCGGCGTGACCTCTCACAGGGCACATCCATTTGTGGCACAGGGGGGAGTCCAGGATTTTATAATGGAGGGGATGTGGCCCCAGGGTGCTTGACATCAACTCCCATGAAGGGTGGGGTCTAAGAATTTATTAGTAGGATAAATTATGTCGATGGTTAGATCTAATCGCCGATTACTACTTTGTAATTTAATGTGAAGTTGAAAAGGGGCAAGGGCACAGGGGATACTACCCTCCACCTTGTAGATACACCCCTGTTGCATTTGTGAGATAATCTTTTGAAGTAAACCTAAAACCACTGGCTTTTGACTCTCATAGAATCCTACAGTTAATATGCGTTTCTTAAACAATACTTGGCTTCCATACATAAACCTAGGTGTACATAGTACATAAGCGACTAACACTGTAAAAACAGCCATGAACCATTATACCTTTATTATTGTGTACATTACAAGCAGGACCTGATGTGGTCTTAATTTGGCCAAAAAAATAGTTTTGAATTGATTATACCAGTCAATATTACCGTTTTGGACAAGGATACTTTTTAAAAGTTAATCCAGACCATTTACACTTTGAACTGAGGTGAACTTGATGGGAAAGTGGAATGTGATTTGGAAATGCAAGTCCTCTTTAAGGTGCATTGTGGGGTTTTTTACAAGCATTAGTCAAGTGGTTAATAATTCGGTGGCCAGATCATTTATCTTATGTCCTTGGGGGCCAGACAGTTTTAATCTAAATTGCCTCTCTCCAACCGGATACATAAATGTGGAGGGACTTGTAAGGTGCTAAGTTAAAAATATAGTTGCATGGTGACAGATTGTGGTAGCAATATACAGGATGACCCTTTGGGGGATGTGTAGATTTGCCACATTCAACTGCCGGGAGGAATGACTGTTTGAATTATGCATAGAAATCAGACCATAAGAAAAAAAGGAGAGGGGCTGTTAATGATGTCATCGAACCTCAAAAAAAAAAAAATTATAATTTTTTTTGGAAAAGAGAATAAATTGCAATTTTATCAGGACGTGAGATTCCCCATTTTTAACATTTCTTACTTCTCTCAGAAAGTTGTATATTTGTTTGTGTTAGAATCTCCAAAGACGTTTGCATAACGTTCATCTTCTCCCCCTGCTTCAGGTCTTCGTGGAATTGCCTCACGAACGTCGGTCACATCCCTCCATATGATAAAGTCATCTTACAGACCACGTTCTCCAAGCTCAACCAATGGGCCCTGGGAATGCTACGGAAGCTAGTCATGGAGGCAGACACCGCCCTACGGGAGCAGTGCAGGCTGGAGCAACCTAGCAACCAGCCACGGCAACATATCCCACACGCTCGCTTTATACTAGCACTGATAGGACTGCTGGCATCGGACAAACCAGCTAGTGGCATCAGTCAGTTGTTGAACAGTGGCATTGTTGGTCTGTTGCAGACCATACTGAGACTGACAGGTAAGACTTCCCTTCTGCCAGTATTAACACTGCAATACAAGGGCAACCATTGAACTAATTCCATTGGCATCGGTCAGACCATATTAAGGCTAATTCAATGTTTGAATGCTGATAATATGATACATTCTCACACACTGGATCCTCACTTAAATGAATGGCATATTTGCTTTCTACATGTTTTGGCACTGGCTGTCTGCACGACAAACATATTTTAAGTTCTGTGTCAATGTCCATTACAAAAAACCTTGAGCCCATTTTATATGTTTTTACTTTTGATAGAGTTCCACCGAGAAATACCATCAGATACGACAGACTTTGTGGCCACGGTCTACGAAGAGACCAGGAGTAAACCGCAACCTGTGTCTCTGCCAACCAGCGGACCAGAACTCGCAATATTGATGAAGGTCGGAACCAGGGTGGTGAGAGGTCAAGATTGGAAATGGGGAGATCAGGTGAGTTGAATATTTAAGTACAGTAGAACCCAGATTATCCCAAACTGGTCGGGACTGGAGGTAGTTCGGATAATCGAAAAGTTCGGATAATCAAAGTTTGATCAATTAAGTATTTTTCGACCATAAGACACCCCCATGTAGTGATGTTATGCCTTCTAAATGATTGTATATAGTATTTTCTATGTTTATGAATTGATTTTTTGAATTGTATTCAGAATTTTAATATAAAAAAAGCATGTGTGTGTAATTTCTAATCAGTTTGAAACAATTTCAATTTGACTGGTTCCCTATTCATCATCGTTTAATTCAGTCCCTCCATTTGTCATAAACTTGCTTGTCACAACCGCGGATTAGGGGATTTCTTGAAAATTAAAAAGTTACGTTGTACATAATATATTTATAATACTGTACAGTACTTGGAATCAATAACACTAGGCATCCAGACATTTTACTATTGAACGGATGGCCGGTTCGGAAAATCGGGCGTTCGGATAAATGGGTTTGGATAATCGGGGTTCTACCGTCCAGTCAAATATTTAAAGGTAAAACAGTCATAGTCATATTAAAAATTTTGAGTACTGTAGCTGGTGTCAGTTTATATTTGTAACATCTTCACTCGAGTTTACCAGTGCAATGTAGAAACTCTGTGAAGCATAAACATCTGCGGAAAATATAACAAGCGAAATAAGGAACAAAACCAATAACAATAAATAACTTGTTCAATTAACTGGATAACTCTTTTTAGCGTTAACCGGCCAGTTTCTTTGACAAGACCGGCGTCGTTTTTGCTCTTCTCACCATTAACGTTTGAGCTCATTGAAAGTTTGATTTTAACTTCATCTACCTTTAAACTTGGAATAAATTCACCCCTCCCCCCATCTTCCACAGGACGGACCCCCGCCTAGTGAAGGGCGTGTCATAGGCGAGCTGGGAGAGGACGGTTGGATCCGGGTCCAGTGGGATACAGGTAGCACCAACTCCTACAGGATGGGGAAGGAAGGAAAGTATGACCTGAAATTAGCCGGACCACCCCCCGTTATGGAACAGATAGACGACGAGAAGGACTGTGTGATCAATCCAGGTGATACGATCGGAATTAACGGGATATTGTTGGCATCTTTAGGTCAAAAGCAACAAGCTCATAGCATTTTGTATCATAAAGATATTTCATTTCATTTATTTGTTTCTTCACAATATAAATACAGAGAAGTTAACTAAGTGACAAAACATATCAACAACAGGGAAAATTGTTAAAGAAAGCACTCCAAAAAACCCAGAGGGCTTGTCTAGTAGAGCGCTCCCATAGGTAAATAGAGAGAACAAAACAAGAAAACAGTATCACTTAAATCCACCCATAACCCAATACCATATGAATTTCTTTTTAAGTTTGGCGATATTTTGTACGTAGTAGTGGTAAAAACAGCATATGGAATGATGTCATCAGGGCTATGGAGGTGAAAATATAGCAAATTTTTCCTACAAAGAAAGAAAGAAAAAAGAAAAATAGCAGGTTGATATAAATTCTAACTACAGAGAGTGTTTGGTAGTTAACCAAACATTCTAACTGTACTAGATTTCAATGATGACAACCTAAGTATAATGAACATCAGCCATGCTGATATTACAGACAACCTGCTGTCATTGACTTCCTGGATTTATTGGAGGGTTAATACAGCCAAACTAGGATACTTTCGATTAATCACAGCGTGAGATGGACAAAGATATTCGGATGAAGTTTTCAACTTCAGTCATGCAGTAATTTTCCCTCTTCAATATGAGATTGCAAGTGAAATAAAAATGGGGTCTTTTAGGTAGAGAGAGAGAGAAATAAAAGAGATCAAGGATTGTCCAGATGCAGAGATAAATTTAAATTCACAAATGTTGCTTGGGGGAACATCTAAGTTGTCTTTTATCGGAATATTTTCTGATTGAGATGAAAATGGGTCCTCAGGGGGGTTATGGCAATGACTTTAAGATGGGCTCAGAGATTACAAGACCTGCAATGAGGTTGTACTTTAGAGAAAGTTGTCATAGATGAAACCGATAAAGAGAGAAGCAAAAAAAAGTAATTTTCTGAAATGGTACACTTTGGATTGAGGGTCCTGGGAGTGGGGGCAGGGGAGGTGAAAGGGTTGAAGATTAGTTAAAAAGATCGAAGATCTCTTACCTGATAAGAGTAAATAAAGAAAGAGGAGGATCAGAACTCATTTCAAGCTTAAAGATCGTCTAAGGAGATTTTTTTTTAACCCTTTCAAAATTATTGAACTTTCCAAACCTGATCTTTAGAGATTAGACTTGTCAAATTTGGAACTGAAGGTGTCTTGAAGTTAGCTCACTTTGTTATCAGTGCGTTTCTTCTAAGTTTGTTTTCCTCGAATTTTTTCGACTCCATATATTTAACAGTCATAAAATCCTAGAAATCCTAGGCGTGAAATCCTCGATAAAGTCACGATTTTCTTTGAATTATTTTTGTGTTTTGTTTTGTTTTATTGTGGCAAATCATGAATAAGAGATACCCACTTCTAGAAAGACGTGGAAATTGCGTCAAAATGCCTCGAGGTAGATTTTGCAAGGGCTATATAGATGTACAGGTTGCTCTGAGGTCAAATAGATGGTTCACAAAATTTGAAAGAGTGTCGGGTAACTGTCGACATTTACACAGACAAACACTCTCTCCGTTTGTAGAATGTATGTCCAGGCTGATAAAAGTTTGTCAGGTCTTGACTTGAGACAATCTTGGAAAATTGACAAGAAAAGTATCCTGCAATATTTATCATTTAAACTTTTATTGTCTTCATCTAAGAGGAAATTAAAAGTTGGGGTTTCCCCTCCATCTGAACCCGGGAATCTTTTTCTTCGATTCGTCAGGTGAGAAGGTTCGGATCCTAGAGAACTCCTCGCTCAACGAATTGATCGACGATAGCTGTTCGGGACTGCTGAAGCTGCTGGCCATTAACTGTGCATTGAAGATGGACGGTATCCAGACCGATGCGGTACAGGTGCTGTGTGGATTCCTGAGGACGGTGATACATTGTAGCAGACAACACCACACAGGTATATATTATAAATACCATATATTAAAGTGCTGTTATCATGAAATAAAACATGCTCAAGAGCACTGTACAAAAGAACCAATACCAGGAATATAAAATTACCAAACTTAAGAAAACCTAAAAGTAATAACAACAGCATAAAAGGTAAAAAATGATATAAGACAGGGTTAAAAACCACAATAAAGAACATGAAAATATAAATATACATAAAAGTGGGCACAGTAATGTGAATAAAACAACGAATAAAATTAATGCCCATACTCAAGCCTAGACAGGTAGACACAGTCAGCATTGTAATACTAGTAGAACAAGTATGAGTTTAAATAAGTACCAGTGGAATCATCCTTGTCATGAGTACAAAGTTCTAAACGAGAGTATATGAGTACATATGAGTACAAATGAGTAATTTCAAAGTACCCAAAAAATGAGTACCTGTACACATGCGTGAGGGGCGAGTAAGGTACAATGTTAAGAGTACCACCTCACAGGAAGTCTGGGCACGGTAACCCTCTGATTCTGAAAACGTATGACTGTAGAATAAGGCTCTCTGCCTGGAAAGTTTCTCCATTATTCTTTTATGTTATTTTTTCGTCTTCAAAATAAAACAAAACTGTTAGCAAACTGCTTATCCACTAAAGAGCCTGTGTAAGAGAATGTGTAAAAGTAAGTTGGCCTTACATTTCGATCCTAGCAGGATCTTCTTCAGAGGCTAAATGACAAGGCTTTAGAGGCTAAATGACGACTTTCACATCTTGTAGGAGTAAAACTTTTGATATCATGGAATATTTTAGATCTCACTTACTCTTGAGTAAACTAGGATCTGTAAAGTTTTCACTGCCCAATATTAAGTCGTGAACATTTGAAAAGGTGTTATCTCAAAGAAAACTGGTATTTTCTTTTATCCGTGTGGTAGTAGTGTCTGAGAAGCGTATTTGCTATAATTTAACTTTTGCAGTTGAATATGGCCATTTTCACTTCGACAGCCGCTGCTTGCATTCGGTCAACAATTTTAAGTGGAATTAAGGCATATTTACTCAAAAGATGATGTCAAGTTACCAAGCTAGGACACCTATATATTTCAACCACATCATAATTAATAAGGGAGAAGTTGACTGCTTTCATGTGATTCTCAATATTTTGCAATGCACACGCTCTTTTTTGTATTAACATATACAAAAACATACGCCATTATTTGATATGTAACTTGACATTATAGTCCATCTCACAAACTACTTGGGCGTGTGGTTTCCATGTCGGGCACCATTGTATTATTATTACATATTAGGCACCATGATAAAAGTGGGATGCTGAGGGGGCTGCAGCATCTTGCAGCTAGGCTGCGGTTTCACACAGTAGGCGCTGCCAAGATGGTCTCCGTAGTCTTTCATTTATTCAACCAATAGACTGCAGCTGCTTCAGCTATACTAACACAATGCGAAACTACCAAAAAAAAAAACAAAAACCGAACCGGACCGGTTTTGGGTTCTGCAAATTCCTGAATTCATTTCTTCACCGTTTCAGAGAATCTGTCCAAACCGTCTCAACTGGTCACCAAAGCACTGCACAGCCAGTGGGCGTGCCTGGGCTTCGTCTGTAGCATCGCCAATCACTCCACCGTGTGCAAAGCTCTGAGCAACGCACAGTGGATCGATCTTCTGCTAGACTTCCTGAAAGCTGAGGACATAGGAGCCGAGACAGTCAATAGACAGGTAAGAATGAATATTTACAGATGACCTTTGACCTTTTATTGTGAAAATCACTGCTGAAAATGAAGGTTGTCTTACCAAGCTAGTGACTGGAAAAAAAAATTAAGAAAAGGTTAAACAAGAAAACAACTGAAGGAGACTTAGTGTCTTTAACGATTTCCGAGATCGGAGTGGAAAATCTTCATATCAGGTACTGTCTGGACAACTAGGCTGTTGATAAGGCCACTGCAAAACTTAGGTCCCCAACCTTTATATCACAGTTTACTAGTTATTAATGCTACAACTTCATTTAAAAGATCAGATATCATTGTTAGCCTCCTACATCCTCTTCATTCTTGCTGACAGATTCAAGCACTCAGACTCCTGCGGTCTGTCCTCTCCATGTGGACTTCATCTGAAGGTTCAGAGAGAATGTCATCTTTAACAGCTCGCCTCTTCAAACTCCTAGGGGACATCTTACTAGCCTGCTCATCTGACCTGTCACCACAGAGCAATGGTAAGGAAGAAGGAGCATGATTTATATGCAAACAGATGATACCCTTTGGGGGCAGCTTGAGTAGTTCCATCTTTGTCAAAGGTCGAGGACCAACGACGAGCAATAATTTCAAGAAATAACATTGTAAATCATAGATAATCATAACTCATACGGTAAATAACGCCAAAAGACTGATGATATTTCACTATAAATACAAGCCAGTGTATATGATGACTGTATCAATTTAGTTTAAAGGCTTAATATTTTCTAGCATGACCTTTGGAGGCAAAATGATAGAGTAAGAGAAAGCAAACACACAAACAGACATATAGACAGACAGGGTCGTTAGTAAGCTGAACATAAATGTGTATTTGACATGTGTTTGGTGTTTGGACCTTTAAGACTAACTCTGTGAGCAATATTCAAATTAAATGACGCTACTGATCGAAAATTATGAGTTGTTAGAAAATGAGTTGCAATAAAGTTCAGTTCTTTTGAACTCTGTGACAATCATCTGTATGTTTTGTCTGCATTCTTTGAGTTCTATGCAGCTTAATTTAGATTTGACAGATTTGCTGCATTTTTTTGTAGTATTACTCACAGATGTTGCCTAAAGGATGGAAGGTCCGTGTTAACTAAGCCAAATTGCCAATTGCAATTATATTGTTCGGTTCGGCTGTATTTTTTTTTTAACCTTTTTCTGATGCAATCATGTTATTTACTCATCCAATTTTCTTCATAAATTTAAAAACCATAAATATTGCTAACACGACTGTCGGTAAAAGTAACCGAATCAAAGTTATCCTTGTCTTTTACTGTAAAGTCTGTGAATTCTGAATTCTTTTTGAAAGATTCTGGGAAGAAGAGCAAGAGGAACACACACAGTAAGGTCTCGCTGACCGCCTCATTCACGACCACCGTAGCCGAGGAATTCATATCGCTGATATGCACCATCCACTGCCACCGGTATTGGAACCCGCACATTAACGACTACATCAACAGGCAACTGGCGTTGGCTAACTCGACCGACGAGTGGGAACAAGATGTAAGATAGATTAGCGATGCGAGGATGTTAATCAGTCAGATAATAGTCAAGTTATGTTTAGATAATAGTTAATTGTTTAGATGAGAGGAGAGACAAACAGGGATTTTATGTGATCACAAAAACCTCATATATTGACCTGCATTTGAATTTCACATCCAGTTTTACCTTTCGTGATAAAGATTATCTTTTTTACTCCTCTGATTTGTACCTTGAACGTTTGAGTTGTAATCAAGCCGGACAACTTCCACCGATGTGAGTTATGTTTCCATGGGGATATATCGTTATTTTATTTTATCCGCTGTAAACAACAAAGGAGGTGCTCCGATTAAACTCAGTGTATATTAAAGGCCCTGTGTCACTGGGAGACCTTTCAACCCATGGTTACAGTAAGAGTATAATGATTAACCAACCAGATTTGACTTATTTATATTAATGTTTTTTTCCTACCAAAGAAGAAGGAGGAAGATAAGTAAATTATTGACATTGTTCTGTGACCCCTAGAAATGTTTTGTTTATTGCTCAAACAGTACATGACCTCAAAGTTGTCTCATATCATCTCATCCTCTCTCTCTCTCTCTCCCCCTCTCCCTCCCCCCCCCCCTCCGCCCTCAGACCAACCAAGAAGACAAGTTTGGCAGTATATTGGCTTCCCTCGCTGTGATTGGTCGACTGGACACCCGGATCAGGCTTGGTGGCTTGGTGATGCACAAGGAGCACGGTCAAGGAACCATCGCCCATATTGCATCCAGCGGCCAGATAACCGTACAGTTCGCTCAACAGCTGGTCAAGAGAATCTGCCGATTGTCCAGCTTGTCTCCTGTAAGATATTTTGGACTTTTCAAAGGTCATCAGTATTCTGGTCACAAATTGTATCGTTCTAAATAATGCAACGTTAAGTAGTTTTTCTCCTTCTTCTTTCCCTCCAAATTATAATGATTACAGAAATTTGCGGAGGGGTTAAGTTAAATTTTTTTAAGAAGGGTGTCATTTGTTAAACATTCCTCTGCCCATCCACCCCCCCCCAAACCCTTCCTTCCCCATCTTCCTTCCCCATATTGACTCCTTCATAGTGTGTGCCCCAAAGAATTGTGTTGTAACCACAGTTCTTTGGGGCACACAGTTTTTTGGGGTGTTTTTTATTACATGCCTCTCCCAATTCACACCCCCTCCCTCTGCTTCCATCCCTCATTACAAAACAGTTCCCCCCCCATGCTATCAAGGAGTCAAGACCTTTTTTTGTTTTTATTTGCATTACAGGTAAAGGAGGTGCCTTTCACTGTCACCAAGTTATTACTTACCCCAGAGGTCCTTGCCGCCTGGAGTAGCCTCATCAGCAAGGCTAGCTCAGGGGTGCTATCGCTAGGGTCAGCCAAAGGGGTCAATGGTCGTGATGGTAGCAACCTTAATGGCACAGTCAGAGAAACAGGTTTGTATGCTTCTTGCAAATTCTCTCCAAGTCTTATATAAATAAACAGTGGGAAAAGTGACTGGGAAATTGTAAACTAAAAGATGGGAAAAAACAAAGATATTATTAAATAAAAAAATTAAAATTTTCAAATTGGGACCGAGTCTCTTGTTACACTCGAGAGTTATTACCAAAGATACCTATTGTTCAAGACAAGAAAACATTGGTATTTTTTGAGATTCTTGCAATTCTTTCCAAGCCTGATATCCATAAACAGTGGAAAAGTGACCGGGAAATGATAAATTAGGCATTTGAGAAGAGCAAAGATATTTTAGAAGAAAAACATTAAACTTTCAAATCGGGCCCGAGTCTTATTACACTCGAGAGTTTATTACCAAAGATACCAAACGAAAACATTTGTATTTTGAGATTCCGACAACACCATGACACTGTGGTACAATGACACTGTAATTTCCTAACATGGCGAATTTCAAATAATCCTATGTTTTGTTAAGTTTTCGGCACGAGATTTTATATCAAGTGATAAATACACAAGTGGGAGAATCTTCACATATTCATTGCTTTAAAGGATAAAAACAGTCCTGCAAGAAAGCAAGAAGACCTACCGACTAAATTTTTAAAATTTTAACGTTCAATCTATTTTTTTGTTTCTTTCGATTTGGTAAAAAATATGTCAAATATTGATCATAGGACAACATATCTAGTCAGACCACCTTGGAAGTTGAACAATATTTATTTATTTTTTTGTCTATAAAGAAATAGAAATATTGATTGATTGATTGATTGATTGACTGACTGACTGACTGACTGACTGACTGACTGACTGACTGACTGACTGACTGACTGACTGACTGACTGTCTGACTGACTGACTGACTTATTTGTTTGTTTGTTTGTTTGTTTGTTTGTTTATTTATTTATTGACTTATTTATTGACTGATTTATTTATTTATTGCACCATGGGTGTTCTCCACAGGAGATATCGATATGGTGTTGCTACGGCAACAACAGGTTCGTCTGGGTCTGCTCCAAGCTACCAGAGTCCTGTTCGGTCAGCAGGCCAATCTCCGACAGCTGCTCTCTCTACTGGTCCTCGTCGAGACCCCAACGACGTCCGAGGAATCCAGCAGTCCCGACGAACCCCAGGAGACAATAACACTGCTCCAGAAGTTAATGGGCGTGGCCACTCAGCCATCTCGGATCAAGGCCATGTTCAGCAAGACGGAGATGGAGGTCAGTTTGTGGGGATGTTTGTAACAGCCTAATGTATGAACATATTAATGCTAAAGCCAGGTATAGTAAGAGGTATATAATAGGGTGGGTCAAATAAGGTCGCATTTGAAGCAATAACTTGTAAATATAGCTGTGGATACAAGTTTAAAAATGCCAGAGATGGTAAGAATTTGCACATTTGGAGCAATCCATAAGTTTCTCGTAGAAAATGGTCATCATGTTATCGAAAAATTATCAAAAATGAGGTAAGCTGTTACTTGGAGTGTCAGTTAACACAAAGTGTAATTAAAGGTTCAAAAGTAATGTGATTTTCCCCGCAAGGGTATGTGGTGGTAGATCTTCCAATTAATTTGAAAACCGAAGTTAGTCTTCTCTTGATATTTAGCTTGATATTGTTTCTGAATTAGAATATGTCAGGTGTCACTTGAAATCGTTTGCTTGTTGCTCAATTTTTGGTCTCCTGACCCCCCACCCCCTCCCCCTCAAGAAAGGCTTAATCGTTATCAAACAATTGCCAGCAGAGAATTGAGGTAGTGATCACCACCAACTTAGATTGCATCACTCTCTTGATAGAGCACAGGACCCCTTCCTAATTCCCCCTTCATTCCCCCACCCCCTGTCTTCTTAGCAAACTTACTTTCTAACTTTTTGAAAGTGGATTGATTAGGATTAAATTCAAGTAAATCCACATGAACAATTTTAACAGTACCTTCTCTTTTTCCTTGATTTACAGGATGCCGCCTTAGCCTTGAGTCTGACATTGGTAGCCAGCGCCCATCAGGCGACGCAGATCTCTACCTCACCGGTGGAGGAGAGCAAACCGTCTACGAGCGTGGTGGTATCTCCAAACACTGTGGAACCGAAGGCTCCAGTCATGCAGCAGAAGAAAACTAGGCGTCATCTGTCGTTTGAGTCGAGACCCTCTCCACTAGTCTCTCAGATCATGGAGATGGGATTCCAGCGTAAGGCCATCGAGTTTGCTATCAAAGCTCAGGGTAGGTCGTGTGTCGAAGTTTGCTTGAAGCGTTTGAAGTACAGTAGCTATTGGAGCAATGTAGTAATCACTATCTTGTACGAAACAAGATTGTTGAGGACCTGAAGATTTCACCTAATATCCCATCAACCAACAATGCATTCTCTTGACGTAAAAAATTCATTTCAAAAGTTATTTGCATTGGACTCAAGTGTTACTACTTTGGCTTCCATGTGGACTTGGGCTTCATTTTGTTATGAATAAGCTTCTTCATTACAAAGTTTGTGTCAGAATGGAGAGGAAAGTATCTATTTATCTGTAAGTAGCTGTTTGTTGTTAATAGATGTCATTCCACAGATTATAACAAATACTTGTTTTTAGTTTTCTTCGATGGGTTTAAGACCCCAAACATTCAACCTTTGGGATTTTATCTTTTAATATTTTGGATGTTACCGACAGGTGGTAGCGGACCAGTGGGTACATCAAGGGTAGAGTCCATCGTGGCTTGGTTGGTGGACCACCCAAACGCCCAGGTACCAGATACCTCCGACACCGAAAGCACCGGTACCTTTGAATATTCAGATGTAGAAGGAGAGGATGACGACGACGATGACGATGATGATGATGAATTTGAAGATTTGGAAGGAGAATTTGAGCAGGTACGGGAACAATAGAAATAAAACAATAGCAGGAACAATAGTAGGTTAGGAAAAGGTGTGTGAATATGAACAGGTATGGGAACAAAAATAACAATTGCGGGAACAATAGCAGGTTAGCATAGGTGGGTGAATTTGATCAGACAGCAAAAAAACTGTAGCAGGTTTAACAGTGGAGAATTTGAACAGGTACGGGAACAAAACAAAACAATAGCAGGAACAATAGCAGGTTAGCATAGGTGGGTGAATTTGATCAGACAGAGATAAAACTGTAGCAAGTTTAACATTGGAGAATTTGAAAAGGTAGGAAAACCATAACAGCAGATCGTTGCTGATGGCAAATTTTAACAGGCAGAGATAAGCAATGATTTGAAGCATAGGCTGAGGATATTAACATGTAGGGTAAAGACAAGGCAGCTTAGGTTTACTAATTTAGCAGACTACTTATAGCATATTGCTTTAATAGGCTGCAGACTTTCATGCAGTCTGTCAAGGAAGTCAGAAAAATCTGTCAAATGCTTTAACTATCAAGAAACAAGGTCTTTGTATTCAATCTCAGTTAAATCATGGTGAAAGTCATTGATTTTGAACTGAAATGTGCTATGATCCTGTAGATGTCATGTATTTTCATTGGTCTATTTATGTCCTACCGTTACCTTTTTCACAACTCTCTTGAACATCTCTGTCTTTACCAGCTGGCGGCAGAAGGTGCCGCTCTCAAGAAGAGAAGCGATTTCCATAGCAATGATGAGTACGCCATGTTTGTTCGAGATCACATCAAATGCGGAATGACCATCAAATGCTGCAGGACTTATGAGGAGGTACAGGAAGGAGATATTGGACGAGTTATTAAGGTAAGACTGGTAGCCCAAAAGAAAGAAGAGTAATGGAATCTTGAACTACATAACTTCAAAAGATGCAAAATATCACCATCTTGCAACTACGTACCTACCCCCCCACCTTTCCCCCCATTTAAAAATAAAATGGAGGAAGATATCATTTCCTGTAAAACCAATTCCCAGGCCACAACACTCGCCACAGGAGGGTGGCCAAGTTGATCAAGGTGAAAAATTGGGGTCACCAAGCAAAAAGCTTTTGAGTGCTAGGGTCCTGAGACATTTTTGAGTACCAACACTACAACAGTTTTTCAATAGAGTCCAAATGTAATGAGCTGATTCCCCCCCCCCCACTTCTCACTTCCTCTTTGCTGAGGAATGTGGTACAGTACAGCTTTTAATAGGTCAATTGCCACTAATGCATATAGTTTATTTCATAATAATTGTACTTTATTTTGCTCTCCAAATTCCACGTCAGTTGGATCGTGATGGCTTACACGACCTAAACGTTCAAGGAGAGTGGCAGATCAAGGGGGGCACCTACTGGGTACGCTACATCCACGTGGAGTTGCTCGGGTTTACCCCCCAGTGTGCCCCCGATTCAAACATCAAGGTCGGGGACAGAGTGAGGGTCAGGAGGTCGGTGGTGTCGCCCAAATATAAGTGGGGTTCAGTGACACACCAGAGCATTGGTACAGTTACAGGCGAGTCATTGCTCCTACGTTTATAGTTTTGTTTGCTTTTATTGTGTTTGCTGCTTGTTTGTCTCATTGGTTGTATCTTTCTTTGTGTGCCCACTCTGTTTTGATTTAGTTCGGGTTGTGTATTCTTTAAAGTCAGTAGTGTTGGACCCTTGGCAGTGTTGGACCCTTGGCTGATGGTCCACATGTGGCTCATGAGATTCTGTTATGTTTTCCTGGAAGACCTCTATTTAAACAAACAATGCAATGATTATGTTTTTGCGGGGTGAATTTCTAAAAAAAAATAATTTGGTCAGGTAAAAATATCCTATCAGTGTTCTTGTTTTCTTAAAGTTAAATACTCAATATCTTAGTCCTTCAAAATGAGCTAAATTATAAGTTGGATTAGCCAGACGACATGAAGTGTAAGTTATAAGCCACTGAGCTTCTCCGGCATGCATATGTGGCCCCTTATTTAGCTTCATGAAATAACTGCCTCCCAGTACAAAATTCTTCTCTGGCAGAGGCTCTCAAACAATGCACAACTATTCCAATCGTCATACCTGTTTTGCACCCCCTGTTTATTTTTTGCTTGACCTGCTTTTGCACCCTGTTTATTTGGCCTCTTCCAAGACATTCTTTGAAAGATCATGTCGTTCCGCTTCCGTCTTTTGGACTTCAGTCTCGTAAAACTGATTCAACCGAAAAGATGTTTGACATCCGACCGTTCTTATTTATTTACAGGCTTCAGTGCCAACGGCAAAGATGTCACAGTGAACTTCACCCAGCAGCCTCATTGGACCGGATTGGTCTCCGAGATGGAACTGGTACCCACCAGTCACCCTGGTGTCATGTGAGTAAACCACTGGTGGATTGAACCGGTATTGTACCTACTGGGTACCCACTATTCACCTTGATATCCAAACATTTTGAAAATAGTACCCCAATGTTAGCTAGCTGTCAGTCAAACTCGCCTTACATGTCATTAAAAAGAAGAAAAAGAAAAGTGGACCAGTCCCTAAGTATTGTATCCGTAGGGAGGTCTGTTGAAGTCCTGCACAATTCTGGCATCCTGGTTAGCAAAATAGTCATCTTTCACTTTTTGATTTCTGTGTGTCAAAGATCACATTTTGTTTTCATTCATTGACAGGTGTGACGGTTGTGGGATGGACCCGTTAACAGGGCCACGATACAAATGTAGGTCTTGCGCCGACTTCAACTTCTGCGAAGAGTGCTTCAGAAATAAAAGGAGTCATCGCCACTTGTTTCTCCGAATTGCAGAGCCTGGTGAGTTGTTTATCGGTCAATAGTAGAGAGAGAGGAAATTGTTAACAAAGTTTAAGAACTTGCTAGGTATATTCAGAATAACATGCCATCTACCACAAGTTACAAAAATCAGAGGAATCTAACAAAACAGATAACTATAGGAAATGACCAAGCCTGACAAGAGGGAATCAGGAGGGGGGGGGGGTTGGGAGGGGTCTGCAGCATCCTGACCCGGCTCAATAAAGAGGGGGCTGGGGAAATATGTTAAAGGCAAACAGAGGACTTGAAAATAGTGCCCCTCATATAATTGTCCCTGGGGGCCTGACATGCTTTTTGACTCTTCACGAACTTCACGTATTACTAGCTAATAATGTTTGTAATTATTAATTAATTTAATGCTTGAATAACTCTTCTGGTTTTAGGCACCAACCCTTTCTCTGTGGGTCGTCCAGGGAGGACGAAGAAGAAGTCTGCCAGTTACGGTGCTTTAATAGATGACTGGTCAAGGTGCGTCCGTAATCTGACCGTCTCGTCAAAGGAAGGCAACGCCTCTCGTCTGATCGATGGAGATTCTCTAACATGCTGGCAGTCCCAGGGATCGCAAGGAAAGGTAACAGCCATGGCTTTGTTCTACTCTTATTTGATTTAGGAAATTTCTCACACAAAGCAAAAGCTGTTGAATCTGAAAGTACATGTAGCAAAATTTTGGCGGTTGGCGAGTGCAGGATGTTGCTCTACAAGAGAACGCAAGCACCAAAAGGAATGAAAATCTTAATCACGAAAAAAAGTAAACAGAAAGTGTACCATGAACTCATTGAAAATTTACTTTTTCGTTCATATTAAAAAACATATATTTTTTTTCTCCTCATGACTTTGATCGGACGATAAAAGGTAATCTTCATTGCCCTCCTAACTACTGTTGACATTCAGTGAGATATCCTGAAATATTAATTCCTCAAATTAAGTCGCATTGCATCTGGGGTGACGCTTCGGGTGATACCCTTTAGCCAGATAATAGTGGTGAATTAACTAGTATACAGTTGATTATTTGATGGATGTTTACTTGCCCCAATTAATATTAGCCACTGAAAATGGCTCTGTAGACTTAGAAAAAGCATATTTTGTATCCTTTGACCCATTCATCAACATTTCTTGAGAGGTTGTTGTTTATAAGCCCAAATTATTCCATCATGTTGCCGTCATAATATAAGTATAATAGTAGTTTTCATTTCTTCCTGTCCATACAGCATTGGATCAGACTAGAGATTCAACCGGACATCCTGATCCACCGACTGCGGATCACAGTGGATCCCAACGACAGCAGCTACCAGCCATCGGAGGTGGTAGTGTACGGGGGAGACAACGTCACCTGTCTGAGAGAACTAAAGACCATTCATATAGGACCAGATGACTCTTTGGTGACCTTGCTACAAGACATGCATGAGGTAGGTAACTTCAGATAGGTAACTCTAAGGTGATGAGGTAGGTAACTCTAGGGTGATGAGGTAGGTAACTGTAGGGTGCATGGGTAGGTAACTCTAGGGTGCATGAGGTAGGTAACTGTAGGGTGCATGAGGTAGCTAACTGTATGGTGCATGGGGTAGGTAACTGTAGGGTGCAAGGGGTAAGTAACTCTAGGGTGCATGGGGTAGGTAACTGTAGGGTGCATGGGTAAGTAACTCTAGGGTACTTGGGGTAGGTGACTGGAGGGTAATGAGGTAGGTAACTCTAGGGTGCATGACGTAGGTAACTCTAGGGTGCATGAGGTACAAGTAGGTAACTTTAGGGTGACAAGGTAGGTAACTAAAGGGTTCATAAGTAGGTAACTGTAGGCTGCATGAGGTAGATAACTGTAGGCTGCATGAGGTAGATAACTGTAGGGTGCATGAGGTAGATAACTCTAGGGTGCAAGGGTTACTTCAGGACTCACAAGGTAATTTTAGCTTGCAGGATATGCAGTTGAACTTGGTTGAATATATTGTGTAACCCTAAGGGTTTTTGAGTTAACTGGAGAATGCATAAAAGTGACTATGAGGCATATGAGTATATAGAATAGTATGTGAGAGAGCTAGTGTGTTATGGAACTCTAAAGTGCATGATGTAACAGACTCTTAATGTGCACAAGGTAACTTAAGGATTCACAGGGTAATTTTAGCTTGCAGGATATATCAGTCGAATTATGTTGTGGGAGTTGATTCTGGAGTGCATTAGGTAACCCTGAGTTTTGTGAGGTAACCCAAGGGTGCACAAAGTAACTCTAGGGCATATTAGGTTTATCATGAGTATCTGAGAGAACTAGCATATTAGGGTTCCTACTATCATGGAAATCCTCATGGAAAAGCCGTGAAAATTGGAAAGTAATGATTTCTAGCTCTCCGCAACTTATGAAAGATTCTCAAGATGTAAAAAATCATTTAGAAAAATCAAAGTTAAAAAAAATTTGAATATTTTCTCAAGGAGTATGTTCATCATTTTAATTGTGATTTTGTCTGCAGTATTTCCGAATCCTTGACTTGAACATCAAGAAGTGTAAGAGCAGCGGCATCGACTGCAAGGTTCACAGTCTCTCCGTGGTGGGCAGGCTGCGCCCGAACGACGACGAAATGGCAGCGTCCATCTCCTTCCTAGCCTCGGAGAGCGAAGAAGACGACGAGCGTCTGAGAGCCAGGTCGCAGTTGACCGGGAGGACCGGGGCCGACGTCACAGGCCGTGACATCCAGACTAAAGTATTCGTGTGGGGTCTCAACGATAAGGATCAGTTAGGAGGCCCAAAGGGGTCAAAGGTCAGTATGGTTCTCTCTAAAAACTAAAATAAAATAAAACTGTTAGCAAACTGCTTATCCACAAGAGAGCCTGTGTAAGAGAATGTGTAAAAGTAAGTTGGCCTGACGTTTCGATCCTAGCAGGATCTTCTTCAGAGGCTAAATGACAAGTAACATGTAACAGAAGGGACAAAAACATGCACAGAATACAGACAGGTTAATGAGCATGGTGAACACAAAGAGATAGATGTTAGGGGATTAGTAGACAAGGGATGGAGAGAAGAAAGCAACAGGGGAAGAGGAGAGTTACTGTTACTTGTCATTTAGCCTCTGAAGAAGATCCTGCTAGGATCGAAACGTCAGGCCAACTTACTTTTACACATTCTCTAAAAACTAAGTAGAACCATAGGTTAGTTAATGAGATTTTTTGCATTCATGTGATTTTATTTATGATGCAAAAGTTTAACACATGGAGCACAGAAAATAATGTTTATTGCGATAATGCTGTGATAGTTGGTGTAATTGAAACTGGGAAGAAAGCGTGTACTGATTTTGAAGGTTACATTTTTTCCGTGAGGAGTCAAAAAATGACAAATGAAACATGAAATAAAATGTTGAGTGAAATATTTACCTCCACGCCTATAGCACTTTCATAGCACAGGAGATAGTGTAAACCAGCCTTGCAGGTTAAGGACTGGAACTGAAGAAGTTGTTGTCATTAATTGAGAGGTTACTCACTATTGTAATGATTGGAGACATTGACAAGAAGAGATATATTTACAGCTGCTATAGTAGTGACTTGATTGAATGGACATTTTGGAAGTGGAATAAGAAATGAATAATCACTTAATTTCTGTGATATACTTCCTGCGTACAGATCAAGACGCCTGTGTTGAATTCCTACCTTTCCACCCTGAGGTGTGTCCAAGTGGCCGGAGGGTCAAAGAGTCTCTTTGTTGGTAAGCTTCCGTTGTTAATTCACTCTTCGTCGTCCAATCGGGAGACACTTCACAAAATGTCTTTGTATCGTGAGACATCCACACATTGTCGTCCTGTTGTTAGACACTTCACATATCATCGTCTGTTGTAAGACACTTCACATGTTGCATTCCCATTGTGTATCTATACCTATGTGGTTTATACTATACATGCTATGCTACTTTACCGTTCTCTTTCTGAAGTTTGAATTTTGAGATTTGGTCATCTAAAAACGTACAGAAATAAACTGACAACCGTTATTGCACCGTTTCACAGTTACTGCCGACGGTAAAGTTTTTGCCTGCGGAGAAGGCACCAATGGACGTTTGGGGCTGGGATCGTCTGCTAATGTGTGCGTTCCTCGGCAACTGATGTCTCTGAGTCAAGCTCACGTTAAAAAGATCGCTGTCCATTCGGGTAAGGCAAACACTTTGCTCTACACTCTGTAGTCATACACAAGAATCACCTATGTCCTGAGAACATAGGATTTATTTTATTTTTATGAAACACTGATTAATGAGATCTGATAGAATAGGACATAATCACGAGGAACACCTGCCAAGCAGTTATGTTTGAGGTTGATTTCGACGTAGTGCCAGCAAGGAAAGAGGAAAATATTCAGACCCCAAAACAGAAAGGAAGTATCTGATTGGACTGTAAGGGGTTGGGGGGGGGGGTGTGGGGTGGTGGAGGAGGAGAAATTGGGAGGGAAAGGAGAAGAAAGAGGACATATTTTTGTCTTTAAAGTTCAGAATCAGCAGGAAAGCTCTTAGCTCACATTTCCAACATTTCAGATTGCTTAGGTTTATTTTGTAGAATCAGGTTTGGGTCTGTCATATGTTTGCATGGCTTTCATGCTCTTCTATTTGTTAAAACCTCTCTGGTAGGCGGTCGTCATGCCATGGCTTTGACCTCTGATGGAAGAGTCTATGCGTGGGGAGAAGGAGACGATGGC
>KN882916.1:46593-57747 GCA_000934455.1 Apostichopus parvimensis
CCCTAGCTCCGCCACTGTACGAGAGAGCAATCACACACATATTTACTGTGACAACAACGTCAATACATGAAATTTGTATCGCAATTGTCGGAAAGTTTAGATTTCTGTGTAGCGTTTTTGGGCGGGTTTCAAAATATTTATCGCAATATGTATAAAATAGGGGTAGAATAGAGCCACCTAAAGGCATTGAAATCAACTAAAACCCTGTATCTTCAGGGGCTTCGCCCCTCGAACCCCACCAAGGGCCCCTGGACCTCACGCAGAGGAGTGCTCGCTATGCTCGCGGGCTGGCTTGGCTCGCCATCGTCAGACAAACTAGCCGCCACTCTCTTCAAATTAGCCGGCACTCACTTTCTCCTGGCTACAACACTGATTACATTACAAGGACAGAACCATGACGTTTTTGCACACATTCATTAGGCTTTACTGAATGTTCCCCTGTTTCGGTGGTAATATCTACCAATGCTTGCCTCTTCACCTCCCCCTCCCCCACCTCCTCCCCCCATGCTGTTACAAGAAATCATGGAGATTTTTTCATCAGTCATAAATACATTAACCCTAGGACTCTTCCCTTGAATCAA
Organism: Apostichopus parvimensis; assembly: GCA_000934455.1. Classification (NCBI taxonomy): domain Eukaryota; kingdom Metazoa; phylum Echinodermata; class Holothuroidea; order Aspidochirotida; family Stichopodidae; genus Apostichopus; species Apostichopus parvimensis. The sequence continues at coordinate 47,175 of KN882916.1, forward strand.
TAAAGAGAACATTAATGTAAGCTGGCAATAACCTTAACCCTTACTAGAATGGTACTTTTTGAGGACGAGGTTTTATCGTATTAATATCAGAAAAATTTTCCAAATCAATTAAATTCAGGTTTAAGATGACGATATACTCCGATCGGTTAGTTTAATAGATACAGCTGTATTGATCTCATTTTTTTTTCATTGCATTTTATACAAGTGTCTTGACTTAGCAGTTAGAAAATGACCATATTTTTTTTTTGTAAGATACCTTATCATCAAAGTTTTCTTCATAATATTAGTGGGCAAACAAAAATTAACACATTCAACATAAAAAGATTTAGAGAGAAAACTGAAAACCCAAAATAATGTTGCAACATCAGACATACTAATTGTCTCACTTAGCAATGGTTTCGTTTCTAAACATATCTGTAATACGCATTATGTACTGGTACTGTTCTGCATCATATACGTCTCTGTTACGGCCAGTTTACAGACCTTTTCACCGTGAACAATTCAATTACAATTACAAGAAAAATGTCTTGTAAACTGCTTCCCGTTACACTCAGAACATAATGAACATTAATCTGACTATACTGCATGCCACCTTCACTTAGCTAATATTCTGAGGTACAGGCTTGCCCCACAATCCTATCCCCGACCAAACGAGGAAAAAGATGGTAGATAGCACATTTTCTTATTAATGATATTGGGGAGAATTATCCCCTTAAGTTTAGACGTGCTTCGTGAAAGGAATTATTGTCCTGTAATAAACGACAATCAAAAGAAGTCAGAAACATTAGATTTGAAAAACTGTCTGCTGTATCAAGACAATATTCACTATTAAATAAATGAAGTCACATGGAAACTCTCTCCCCCCCCCCCCCCCCCCCCCTTCCCCCCCGCCTTCCAACCCAAAAATAAGTTAAATACTGATATGGACACCATGTCAACCGACATAACAATTTGTGTGCACCTTTGCCATATCAAACAGTCACAATATATCTCTCTATTAAGCAAATTGCAGTGGTAGGAACAAAACAGATGTCTTATCAATATATTTAAAAATGAAAAACGATAGATATTCATGAAAAAAAAAAAAAAAGCAAGCCAATAAGCAAGTCCAACTCAAAATGCAAGAACGGAAAAAGGGGGGGTAAAAACAAGTAAAAAATAAAAAGGGGCAAAATGGTAAACAACAAAGGAACTTCCCCTTGAAAGGGCCGAAAAAAGGGAAAAACGTTTTGGCAACCCATCAAAAAACAAAAACCGCCACAAGGAAAAAACAAGGGCCCGGCCCCAATGGAAGCCGAAAAAGGTCCCAACTGGGGCAACGAGCCAAAAAAAAAAATAGGTGAACAAAAAAAAAAAAAAAAAAAAAGAGCTTCAAAAAATATATAAGAGACCAAAAGGGGGGAAGGGGAAAAAAAGCCAGGAAAAATTAAAGAATGGTAAAACAAACCAACCAACCCAAGTTCCGGTAACGCAAAACAAAAAAAAAAAGGCAAGGGTTTAAAAGGGGGGCCATTACAAATCTACCTGATCTTATGTGTAATCATCACAACCTCCTTCCCCTTTCCATGAGGACCCATCCACCAGACCCACCGACCCTCAGAATCATGCTTCAGAAAGCATTCAAAGCTAGCCTGGACTATGGAGCACAGCCAGCTCTGAAACGGCTCATAAATTTTCTGACATCTCGAAAATTCCCATGAACCACAATTTTTTTGTTTTTTTTGTTGTGGCCCCACTTTTGGGTCGTGCCCTCCAGACTGCAGACTGTCATTGCATGGTACTATCAGATTGTGGTCAATGAAATCTGAGCCATATATAGGTCTGCCAGTTTGACTTCATTTTACGAATCCAAACTTAGGAAAGAAAGGAAAAGTGGAAGCTCTTTGGAAACATTAACGTAATTTCTATTAAAAACCAAAAAAAATCTTATTGAATCCATGTCACTCATGCTGCCAATAATTGATAGACCTGTTTCTCAAATGATGAAGGTGATAACTCAAAATCTCTTGTGGCTTCGTCTCGGAGATTCGACACTCCAGAGACACAACATCAAAGCATCCTACTCTAAACACCGACCTTCGAACATCCACGGTTTTCCGAAACACATTGAACACGCCTGTCACCGACTCGAACGCAGACAATCTACAAATGCACGCACACACAGAAATATATAGAGAGTTATCTACACAGGAGAGAATTCTTACAATTTGCGCCTTAAGAGATTCAAAATCTGCCTGCAATCAAAGACAAACTGCAAATCGCATCTTCTTTTGTTTTTGAAATGACATTTTTCCATTGCATGGTCTCGATCACGTAAAACTCACAAACACCCACACTCCTGATCCGCAGGAGGAAACCAGTTACATGTGTTAACGTCGACTGCATATCTCCAGCAAAGTTAAAGGTACCAAGAAGAGCATGAAAATACAAAAAACGAAATACCCTAATACAAGACAAACTGAAGAGAACCACACCGATTCAACACCTGCCTCGACCAGCTCATTCCATTGCTGAGATATATAAAATTTTGTAATTTGGTCACATATTTTTATTTGGAAAAAATACATTGCACATAAATTTGTGATGTAATACATGGACCACGTGTCCAAAGTCCTGGTTTTTCAACGATGTAATTCTCCCACCTTTGTTAAATTAACACATGTCTTGAAGTTTGAAACGAAGTCACTCAAGTTATATTTGGACAACATAAAATAACGTCCAATCCCACAAATGTTTTGTACTCACAATTTCAAGAGTTAAATAAAAATAACAGCAAATTGTTGAATGGAGTCTGTGTATGACTTCATAGATTTATTGTGCAGTGCATTTTCATGATGCAAAACAGACCAATGAATTTCAATATTTTATACCTCAACAAAAGAACAAGCTACGTACCTGCGAGTTGATATAATGTGCTCTATATTACATGCTATGTTTTATCTTCCTTTCTTCCTCTCCTTTTTTCAATCTCAAACTTTTTTATACCATCGATATTTTCCAATTCATATCAGCAAGCTTACTGTCGTGACTGCCATTTCACAGAAAGAAAACGCCCAAAACATACTGTAGGACCACCAAAGTACCAGCGTCTCGGAAAACTTGGTGAAAAAGTTTTTGATCGCCTTTCAACCTTGCATACCGTAAAACGGTGCCCTCATTATGAACATAGAGTCGGGTGTTACCCCGTGGCACCGATGTCGGCTGATGGTGAAGAGAGACCAAAACTTTGCCATGCAAAAGTTAAACTGCTGTCCTCCAAATGAATGCTGGTGCTTATCTGGCCAAGTACGGATACAGTCATGCGAAACAGAGCAAACCGCCCTCTAGATTCCAACCTGAATTGATTTTGAGTAGCGGGAGATCCTCTGACCTTTGACCTTTGCTGAAAATCCGCTCATCATATATTGTAAGCCACACTTTGAATGATGCGCTCAAAGTCCATTCTTAATCTGTTTTTGTTCTTTTATGCTACGTAGTGATAGACATTCTGTTTGTCTTTGTCACGTTCCATGTAATCGCGGTCGATGAGGCTCTCAATCCTCTTCTTCAGATCCGACGGCTTTGAAATCGAAGAGAGGGATTAAAATAAAACGCTGTTTAGCCAAACGCTGCTTCGTCTGCTTAATTTTAAATGGTATAAAGGGAACTAGGGTTTCAAAAGTTTTGGCCACTTTTATTAAAATTGAACCCCTCTCCAGATCCCCCTCCCCGCGTTCCCCGCCCCCAGTTTACCCCACATACCCCGCCCCCCAGTTCCCCCACATTCCCAGCCCCAGTTCCCCCACATTCCCGGCCCCCAGTTCCCCCACATTCCCCGCCCCCAGTTCCCCCACATTCCCAGCCCCAGTTCCCCCACATTCCCCGCCCCCCCCCCCCCCCCCCCCCCCCCCCCCCCCCCCCCCCCCCCCCCCCCCCCCCCCTTTGAAGAGAGACAAATATACCTTTTAAAAGCTTGGGACATACCTTGACGGGGAAGCTGAGCTGATTATAGAGCTCTGAGACCAAGAGGTTATGACTGAGCTGCTTCCTCATCTTCATGATACGTACCCCAGTCCCCCTCCCAGTTCCCCCTCCCAGTTCCCCCACATTCCCTGCCCCCAGTCCCCCCCTCCCCACCCATGAAGAGAGACAAATATACCTTGCTTAAGCTTGAGACATACCTTGACGGGGAAGCTGAGCTGATTATAGAGCTCTGAGACCAAGAGGTTATGACTGAGCTGCTTCCTCATCTTCATAATACGTACAATCGCTGCATCTATCTGGTACTGCCTGTCTTGGAAAACTCTCTCTTGTGTCGTTGTCTGCTCCTCCACCTAAATAAAGACCAAAGAGAAGAGGAGAACATAGACAAGAGAAAGATGACATTGTGTCGTTTGATATTTAACCCTCATCAGAGCCTGAAACCTGTTGGGGAAGGTAATCTTAACCTGTTCTCCCCTCCTGTAGTGTATGTGAAATACACACAGATATACATAAACTGTAATGGCAATGGTAATACAAATGATTTTTCACGATTTTCACAGAATTTCATATTTTGTTTAACCGTCCCCCTTCCCCTCTTTCAAGTCACCAACATTTTCTTCAAATTTTATAACATGGCCTTGAAAGAAATAATATTTGTTTCCCCCACCCCCACCCCCTAACCCCCACTCTTATGACAACCTTTGCTGAATTCAATGTAACAGGTAATTACGTTCTGCTATTAACACAATAGTACAAAGACATATAGATAAAGGGAAGGTTTTCAGTTACACAATAGCACAAAGTCATTTCGATAAAGGGAAGGTTATGTAAGACTTCAGTTACCCAATACTTCAAAGTAATTTAGCTAAAGAGATGGTTATATAAGACTTCAGTTACCCAATAGTACAAACTAATTTAGATAAAGGGATGGTTATGTAAGACTTTGGTAACTCATTGATCTAATCGAGATATGCAGACATAATGAGCACACAGTTTGCAAGGTGAGAGGATGAAAAACACACCAAAAATTTAAAACAAAACTTTTCTTGAAGGAAAGCTCTTCTACCTAATCTACTATCTCCCAAAAAACTTACATCAACAGTAAAACTATACTTCAACGGTAAAACTATACATCAACGGTAAAAAACAACACCTACCGTCTCCTTCATCTGCACTTGGTTGATTTTTATTCTGTACAATTTGTGTTTAAATTCTCCGTTGAAGAAGAACTTGTCTCCTTTCTCTATGTCCTTGCTCTGTTAAGATAAAAGATTTGAAAGTTGACTTCAGTAATGAGATGCAGAGTACAATAAATAGATACCTCCCCTTACAGCTCAGTAAAAATCAAAACTCCAACGGTTATCGGTCACAATACTCTGCATCTTAGCTTCTCAACATTTTGCTTTGTTTTGCCAATCTACGGATACCTAGGGCAAAGTTCACATTACCCCTCAGTTGTAGGGAGTATCACCAATGACCTCTAACCCCACCACGGTTGGAACTGTGGTCGGCAAAATTCCAATTTTCTTCGCTGATAGCACTCTTGAGGCTTCTTCCGTCTTCTGTCTGTCTTCAAAGTGAATATAAGTCATTTTGAATGATGCCCTTTTGGCTTTTATGGACTTCCAGTTTCCACAGAAACCCATGTGGACCCCTTTGCCATCACAGACCCCCCAATAGTAATTCACAGACCCCCTAGAGGTGTGCAGACCCCAGGATGAGCAAATGGTGAACTACATGGTACCAGTAATGATCCTGGTTGGAAGAGGGCCAACCAGTTGAGAATATGACTCAGAGTAAAGGATACACAGAAGATCCTGTGGTTCACTAAATAATGATTACCAACTGAGTTATTTCTTTATTTCGAATCTACCATCGCCCTTCAGAAGTAAGTGATAGAGACACAAGGGAGGCTCCAGTACAACTAGTATGACCACAAACTGAAAAATGTCAAATTGTTTCAAATGTAACATTCACTGTTAGAAATATAAAAGAAGACACAAGTAACTTGTGCTACCTCTGATATGCTCGTAACTGTAAACCAGAATGCAAAATGCACTTCAGTTTTCGATGACTTCATAACACTAAACTTCTGCTTGTACAAATAAATAGTTCTTATAAAAGAATAGTCCTGAACCACTGCTTTGATGTACAATTACACTATGGCATGATAAACACAGGTCAGGTTTACAAGGTTTTCAAGATTTGACCTCAGATGACTTCCCAATAACAATAGATTTGTACTCACTATAATGCATCTACATGCCAGGTATGAAAACTGAACATGCTTCCTAACTTGAGATACCACGTTTACAACCATTTCAACCTCTGGTGAATTCCAATGACCTTTGAACTCCTTCAAAAGCAACAGGGTTCTACTTAATATAGGACATCTACATGCGAAGTATGAGAACATCAAAGTTTCCCCATCTTGAGATACCATGTTTACAAGGTGTTCAGTTTAACCTCTGGTGACCTCAAATAACCTTTCACCTCCACCAAAACAATAGGGTCCTTCTACTCAATATGGGGCATCTACATGTCAAGTATGAGAGTCATCAAAGTTACCCTTCTTGAGATATTGTGTTTACAAGCAAGGCATGTCAAACACACACAAACACACTCCATCATGACTGCATAGGTTTCTCTTGTCTTTCAGAGCAACAAATCTGTACATGGAACCAGCAATATATTAAGACATTCCTTTCACCAACAAACAAACATGATTTTAACAGTATCGCATATCGAACAACATTAAAACTCTTCCAGCAATGTAAATAACATATTCATCTTTCCAATACAAGGATATGAAACACAGGAAAAAACATAGATAGCTTGTCATACCTTAGGTTGCTTTGTGATGACTCTTGCCTTACCGCAGGCTAAAGACTGCAGAGTTCTACTTAATTCCGTTTTCTCTGAAACACAAAAAAGCAAGAAATTAAAGGTAAAATGAACAGAAAAAGGAGAGAAAAATGCTTCACCGTCAAAGAGCTTTTCCATTATTGCTTGTCTATTGCAGCACAAAACTCAGTACGAATACACACAATTTAATATTGACAGCTTTCGTCGAATCATCAAGTATTAAACAAGTTTGTAAATGTTGCTTACCTTCTTAATGGCCCAAACCACCATCAAAGAAATAATGATGGAAAATTTGCTAGAATTTACCTCGATTATTCGAAATGAAACTTGCTTGAAAAACTTTATTAAACATCCTGCAATCAACACTTTTTTCTTTCATGTTTTACAAATTTCCAATATATTCCGACATAAACCGGAACAACTGTAACTTACCGATATGAGTGGCTTCTTCAATGTCTTCCAACGAAAACTCATCGGCTTCGTTAAACAGTAGAAGTACAAGGCTTTGGAACAAGGAGACTTGAAGCTCCTTAATGCTGCTGGACTAAAGAGAAGGAGAGAGATGAAGATGGAGAGAGAGATTAAGACATGGCATCAACAAGTAGAGAAACTGTATTACAAAATGGTCACCTACACACGCAACATTCCTGATTGCTGTACCATCATAATGGTTACTCTCTATCGTTTTGACATTTGTAGTCCAATCTGTCCTAACCATTTTGGTTTGTAGAAAAGACATCCTTTCCACTCCCTTACTACCTACCCACCCACTTCCTTCTACCTCCCCCCAAATTCCCCCCCCCACCCACCCACCTCCCTCCGCCCAACACACACATACACTCTGGCTTTCCATATACTTGACTGAATTAATTACTGTTAAAACCACCAGGGCAATATAACTTTTAAATTGTCTAAACATCATTTGATGATCAGCATTTTCACTCATCCCCCTTTCCCGCTCTTCGACAAAATGTTTCATTGAAAGCATGCAGGACAATTTTTAGTATACTTTGAAACTCCATCTTTCATAATTACAAACAATGATCATATTTTGATGGGAAAGTAACCCAAAAAGAATTTGACTTGCCTTTTGAGTAAACTGAGCTTTCAGAAGACAATGTCCTAGATTGGGTTGCCACTGAAGTTTTCTACCACTGTGTTTGCTAAGGTAAAATGTCTTGAAAACTTCTTGCAGCTTAATCATCTAAGTAGGAATGAGGAGGAAAAAGAAACACGTTTATTCATTACGTTAACTGCTATTACACCCGATTATCAACACCCCCGCTAGGATATATCCCTAAGACATGTTCTTTATTGTATTGTGAAGGGTATTGGCGTAGAGAGTGTGTGTGCCACTGTTCATGGAAATGAACTTTCTATGAGATGTATCCTTACAATTAACCCTAACTGTGACAGTCAGGTGGATATTACTTTAAGCAGGAAGTAATTTATATACCAAGTATCGCATAGGAAAAAGCTATAATTCCAGCTGACATATTAATGTAACGAACATACAGCGAGATGTATGCAGTTTTTTGTATTATAGAACCTGTCATAATAAACAGAATGTATGAACCTGCATTGCTTCCACAGGAGGGTACTATGAATTGCTGGGGGGGGGGGGAGGAGGGGCATACCAATCTTTCTATGAGCATGTTGAGAATTACTTACATTGCTAGGGATAAGTACTTCCATCAGAACATACAATGAATTACAAATTGGGGCAGGGGTGGGTGGGGGGGGGGGGGAGAGGAGGGAGAGAGGCACACCAATTTTTCTATGAGCATATTGAGATGTACTTACATCGCTAGGGATAAGTACTTCCATCGGAGCATAAGTAGGCCAATATCCCATCGTTAAAATGTTCACCGTCAAGTCTATACCTGGTACACTTTGGTGTTGCATATGCTGTAATATGGAATTTACATAAACAAGAGTCTCATTATCATTGGTTAATTACTACAAGGAATTGAATAAACGGGATAACAAGGGATAATTCAAAACCCAATGTTGATCGATTTTCCATTCTTGTGATATTCCATAAGATATAACTCATATGCAGACATGATCACACCCACCCATACGCCTGGAAAACGTCAAGTCATTTCAAACCACTGGTTTTGCTGGCAAGTCAGTTGGCAACAAACGTTACCATCATGGGACACCACTTAAAACACAGTCTTGGGTAAAACTAATTATGGTTTTGTATATTCTAACCAATCTAGCCTAGATCCAGCTGAATATTACATTCTACTCCAATAAAATGGGATATCCATTCATAAGCAATTTTAATATTTAATTTGGACAACAATTTTGAAACCTAGATTCAATGGATATATTCCTGCCTTTATCTGAAGTCACAATGACCGGTTGCTATGTGTATTATCAGCAATAACTATCTCCTAAGAAAAAAAAACAACATTATTTTTGAAGTATTAAAAATATTATTATATGAAATATATATACATATATAAAATATAATATATATAATAAAATATATTATATATATGAAACAATATTTCAAGGAATTAAATTTGTTATCAGGCAGTAAAAGAGCGGAAAAAATTATGCCAAGTGTCAGATATTTTGTTACGGACGAACCGTACTTAAAATTCAATCAGTGAAATCTGATGATTTTATTACATTGCTTTCAAAAATGCGATCAACGTACCTGTTTGAAAGCCAACATGATATCTTTCGATAGCTCCATGTCTTTGAACATGCCTTCCAGTTTACTTGTGAATGCTCCACCACATTCTGCGGAAGTAAAATTTATCGAAAGATATTTATAATTCACTCCATTTTTCGGTGGTTTTGTTTTCTCACGACTGATCGGGACGAGCAGAGACCAAAAATATGAAAATTTGAGAATGAAAGCACCTAATGGGGCGAAATACTTCCTAAATATTCAATAGCAGTTTATAAATGCACAGTTACGAAGATGGAATAAGAAGATCCTTTATCAGAGGCAAACCAATACTGTCTCTGGCCCACGCCTCTCTACGGACCAGTATTGCAGTGCCCACCTGTTACGTACCTTGTTTCAATTTCGACAGCATAGATTTCTCTGCATCTATGGAAGCGCTCTTCCCGACAAGAAGTCTCTTTGCAAGGTCCTTCTTATAAAATGCTTCAAAGACATCCTTACCTGTTAAGAAAGGAATCAAATTGTTTAAGTCTTAATGAACAACAAAACACATCCATCTTACATATGCTACAACGCATACAGCCACCCATACAATTGTTACATCTGACCATTTATTTCATTGTACAGTTTAAAGGTTTAGAGACCGTCCAACTTAAAAAGTTGTCTAATTACCGTGAATAAACCTAAAGATGACCATTACTATATAATAGAGTTTCAAGGTTCAGAGACCATCCCCCTTATAAAATTGTCTAATTTCTCACTGTGAATAACGTAAACCTAAAAATAACCATTACTATATCATAGAGTTTTCAAGGTTTCAGAGACCATCCACCTCATAAAGTTGTTTAATTACTCACCGTGAATAAACCTAAAGATGGCCATTACTATATCATAGAGTTTTCAAGGTTCAGAGACCATCCACCTTATAAAGTTGTCTAATTCCTCACCACGAATATACCTAAAAATAACCATTTACTATATCATAGAGTTTTCAAGGTTTCAGAGACCATCCACCTTATAAAGTTGTTTAATTACTCACCGTGAATAAACCTAAAGATGACCATTATCTTATCCAATAGCCTCTCAAGTTCCTCTTCT
>KN882916.1:59949-90839 GCA_000934455.1 Apostichopus parvimensis
AGTGATTAGGATATCAAAACTTGTGTTCCTAGGACACACATCTCAAAATATTTGTTTCCACTCGGACCTGTACTGCTGTAGTATAACTTATGTAGACAATACCAATGGGTGTTAAATGTTTAACTTTTGGGTGAGTACATTAATTAAAGGCATTGTTTTCTCTTGAACTGAACCATCTTAGTGAAAAGTTGCAGAGTAGATAATGAGTGGGGGGGGGGGGGCAAAGTGGCAGAGATACAGGGAGATACCCCTATGGCACCACAACATTAATGGTCTCCATACCTCTCAAAAAACATCCTACCATTAACATGATCAATATCACCCATGCATAGATCTAACAAGACTAAACAGAACTTTTCAAATGGAATTTGTAATTCACATACCTCTCTTTCTTGCATTAACCTTTGACCTTCAGCAGCATAAAGTTTGTCTGTTGCATCCAAGAAAACTTTCTCAAATGCTTCTTCATATATCTGATGGATTAAAATAATAAAAATGCAAAGTAAAATGTTTTAACATTAATAATACATACTACCAATAACAACAGAGCAAAAAGAAAAGGGTAATAGGGGGAGGGGGGTCGGTGTCACCCTTTCAATTACCTGAAAATGCTACCAGCTTCTTTTAAACTATCAGAAAGGAAAAACCAAGAAAGGAAACAGAAACACAATAATCTATAGACATACTTGTAGATCTGACAGCATCCTTAGCAGACTTTTGAGTAAACTGTGGTCAACAACATCCCCTCCTCTCTCATCCTGGATTAGAGACAACAAGCCATCAACTGTCCTCTGTTGGACGGTAGGATTACTGATAATCTGACTTCGGAATAAATCCAGACCCATATCCCTGGATATTGAAAAGAATTAAGAAACAGATTAACAGCGCTGTTTTATCTGTTTATATACATAAAAAATAAAAAAATGAGCAAAAAAAAAACACCACTAAATCTCTTAGCAAGTCACTTGCATGATTTCAAACAAGAGGATTACAATTACAAGGTCAAAGGTCACTTGGGACAAACATTCATACAGCCCTGATAACATAGTTGTTGTAGCCTGGGGGATGGGTCTGAAGTGATGGTTTGACGTTGGGGGGGGGGGGGGGGGGAATCAATTTTGAAGGGTAACTACATGAAAATGGTACCAAATTTGAAGTTCAAATTCAGAAAGAGTGAAGTATTGTTACTGCTGGCATTTTTGTTATCTTTCTGTGCTAAATTTGGATCGGCTTGATGGCCAAATCACCCTCCAGAGGGTTTCTCTATAGTATTTTATAACAACTTAATCGGAACTAAAATACCTAAATATACAGACATTTTTTTTTTAAATCTTGTAAATCCGACCCTGGCGCCTCCAAACCCCGGACACACGATTAATCTACCACAAGCCAATGATAACTTGTTACAAAGCTAACTTCCCACACACCTACTGTACATGACGCCCAAAATGAGATAAATACGTAATGAGCCTCATTTTCAATGATAATTGGGGAACCTTACATTCTTCCAATATTTCAAAAATTTACAATTTCACCAATCTTACCAGATTGAAGACACAAGAGAATTCTGCAAAACGTAAGTCCGGTCCAAGAATAAAAAGATACTTCTGATCATAATCTGTTAAATTAGAAAAGAAACAAACCATCAGATCCGCATTTCTTTGAGGTGTCTAAAGCAGGTGTTTTAAATTTCTGATAAATCAGTACTAGAGGTTACTTCATCAATTGATGTGTGTTATGTACAATGTCAGATACTTTGGGGTACAATCTGTAAATAGTCCATAATAAGATTACCGGATCGAGCCCGTGGTGATCAAGTGGTACTCTGACCATCCGAAAACATCCATAAGAGAGAATTTTCAAGTTACACTAACAAAATAGTTTAAACCTTATATTTTTGGTACCAAATTAGCTTAAATTAAATGAGGAATAAATCACTCCAGCTTCTGTAGTACTTAGCAGAGATAAAATGTCTATGACAGGAAGTTCACTGTTGCTTACACCATTATTCTAATCTCAAATGCAAGATTACAAGTCATTTTATTTATACTTAGTAATAATATGATCCTTGCAGATTTGTCATGAGAAGGTAAAGCTGGTAATTGCATCTGGCAAATTATGAAGCTACTAAAAGGTAAGAAATCATCAACTGAATGCTGGAACAATTCATCCAGTTTTGTATGGCGTAGTGCAATGCAACTGGACGAGACATGCAAACTGGCATCGCAGCTTTTCCAAACAATATCTCTGGTATTTTACAAACATTTATATTATCAAACTTTTGAAATATACTTTGAATTTAGCCTTGAAATTGCTAAATTCAAAAACAACTGTCTACACCACTGAATTACTCACCAGGGTACTGTACTATACCTCACAATTAATGTCAACTTACCATCTGTCTACAATGATCTTGCCAACCTTTGTCTAGTTGTTTGAGGTAGGAAAGACTATCTGTTTTCTCTGTGTTTCAGAATTAAGGTTCAAAATATCTCTTCAAAACTTAAAAGCTACACAACAACATTGAATTTTGCAATATTATGTATGATGGCAAAAATATTTGACCATTACAGAAAAGTCAAGCTAGTCCGTATAATGTACTTCCCAATACTACGAGACCCTAGTTCCCTTAAAAGCCATAACGTTAATGATGATCTCACTGATTTTGCACGCTAGTTTAGTTTGAAAGCCAGGAAAAGTATCCAAAACTCGAAGTATCGTTTCCTTATTCTTCATTGCTCTCCTTGTCGTGCAGCAAGTTCTGTCTATGAACTATCATCTTTGTATCATTTTTCATCATTAAGTCTTATTCTTTCCTTATTCTTAACATCCTTGATTGCACAGTACAGTGATTAGGATATCAAAACTTGTGTTCCTAGGACACAACATCTCAAAATATTTTTTTCCATTCGGAAACACATGCGTCTCTGCACAATTCCATTGTCAAATTTCTAGATTTTTAGTTACCATGGCACTGAAATCCTGCATTCACAACAATGCTGCTACAAGTGGACTTACACCAAATATGTATTCTTGTTTAGTACGGTGGTTTTGAAGGGACAAACGAGTTGTAGTCTTACCGTGTTAGTATATAACGTAACATCACAACAAATAGGTATACTTTTGTTGAGCTGAGAAGTTACGCTAACGTCATATCTTTACGACAATATTTGCGGAATTCCTGATTTGCCCAGGCAGCACTGAACAACAAGTGAAACACTTGATACTTGTCAGATTAACAGGTTACACTAACGTGACATCTGGAAAAAAATTCATCAACTTTAACAACATCCCTTTAACCTGACAACACATCCAACATCAAATGATACTTGTTGACTTGTCAGCTTACAATAACTGACATCTTGATGAAAATCATCAAATTGTTAAGGTGCAACATCATGCACTAAACTTTACAAAAAGTATCAAATTGTCAAGATGTTGTTTATATGTACTGAACGTGACAAAACATCAAAAACACAATATTTGATGACATGTTAAGTAACACTATCATGACATCTTGACCAAGAGAAACTAATTGTTAAGTTGTCAGCTTATACTAACACAGCTAGGCTACAAGTTATTTGTCCCTTCAGATCCAACGTACTTTGAGCCTGCTATTTTAAAACTGTTAATGTTATAGTAACATGACATCTTAACAAAAACTAGTCAATTGTCATGATGCCATTTCATGTGCTGGTTAGTCTACAACCCTTGCCCTATAGCCTAATAGTTTATACAATGTTAATGTAATGCAAATGTAACTTTGCATGTGGTGAAACAAAGATATATAATGTATAAATACATGGAGATGCCCATGTAGACACGGTAGCTAAAATATGAGTCAAAAAGCAACTTCCTTTACTCCATGTTTCATCGGCTATTACTCCAGGTAAAAGGATATCCAACAAACTGTTCTTTTTGAGCACCAATATGCTTCTCACACACTTCCTTCAGTTGTTTGTACAGAGTTCCTGATTTTTTATGTGAACACATATTCTCGACTGCCTGGTAGAGTTCTTCCAGACTGTAACGGATAGGTCTGCTTTCATGTATTGCTCGTACAGCATCTCTCAATCTTTCCCAAGTCTGTTGAACATAGTTCTCTGGGAGATCTGGTTTCACTGTAGAGGAGAAATGGGCATCGTAGTAAGAATACTGACTTTCTATAAACTTCGAGATTTTCTTTACCATAACCCAGCCTCGTCAGGTCATATATTGCTAGGCTAAATGGACGCCATAACTCATATTCATAGCATAGGCCTATGCATATAGTGAGGCACTGCAAAGACTTTAGAGAACCTAACAGTTACATGCATTCCGGTGTAGGCCCAACATTCAGTCAACGAGCTACACCAAGGACAAGTCTCAAAGAAACCTTGGAGTAAGGCCTAGGATAACATTCACTCTCAGAGTTCTGACCAAATCAGGTACATAACTAAGTTAGCAGTTGAAGCTTAGGCTATGCCCTACTGCATTAGGCTGATTCGAAGATATCTCACCTTTGAAATTCTTTATAACTAATTTTTTGGATCCTCCTCCTGGCTTATTGTTAATGAGCGGTAAAGACCTATTTGTGAAGCCATTATTTGAGGGATTGATAGCCGAGAAATTAGCCCTTTTGGGGGTTGTTTCGCCCATTGTTGAAGGGCCAACTCGAGCCAGTTCCTCACGAGAACGTTTTCTGTCTGAATGAAGGTGGTTGTTCCCCGATTGTCTGCGTTTTCTCTGAGACAGCCCTGTTTCAGGTTTCAGCTTTTCGCTATTTGAAAGCGGCATTCAGGCCAGTTGATGCCCACCTCTCGACTGAAAAATCAAGATTTCAGAGATGCTAGATGAAAGAAACACGGACGAACTGGTACGTACATAAATCTAACCGTAATAGCACCTAAGTTGTGTCAAAGCATCATTGTTGCATACATGTATGATGTAGTCGTACTAGGCCTACCTAGCTAGATCCTAGTTATCTCACCGTAGATATAGTGGAGACGAAAGTACACACCTCATACTGATAAATATATAATGGAGCCCTTCATATGAAGTTTACTGACTTATTTTGCTTTTTTTTGTCCCTTAAAATAACCTTGTTAATTATTAACTTGATATTTAGAAAAGTTTTATCATTACCATGTAAAATCTTGAAAAATATGGATCGGGCAATTGTCATTGCTGGGTATTAGTTTATTAGTGGCCTTTCCACGATCCAGTACGAATTGCATAAAATTACAAAACAATGCATGACTCACAATTATTAATATATGTTTTTATTTCATGATATCAAAATCTGTCTAAATGAGATCTTACAAGCAGTCGAATTGGATCTGTTAAGCTAAAATTAACCTTTCCTTTGCGTCTGTTGGAGACCTATTGCAAATACCTATACGAAAGACAACTATATCACAACGAACTACTTAGAAGCTTGCAGCAATTGGAAGCCAGACCAACAACAGCTAGCTCAGCCATGCGTCCACCTTCAGTGTACTGCTATTTACGTAGTCGAAATGTTACGCAATGAATTGCCCAATTAATTTTCCATATTGTAAGAAATTCTTAAAATTGAAAAAAAAAAGAAATGCACATCAATGAGAAACACTTCTAGGGAAATGTGTACACCTGATGAAATGCGAATGAGAATATTTAACATAATTTTATAAAATAAAAATCGGTTCCACGAAACAGTTTGTCGCTGTTCGATCTGTATTGCATGTCACGTAGTAACTAGTTAACAGTGCCTATCTTATTTAGAAACTTATTGCACAGTAACGACGTGACAAGGTGCCAAGGAACTGAAATGCGGCTGTTATAATGGCTGCACAAATACACAACTCGATGTAACCGAAGTTTTGATCCATTAGTTTTGAGTGAGGCTTAACTGCGTCTGTACTTGGGCATTTCACTGGCAGTGACACAGACTAGCGTCGCGATAGACCATGAAAAATGACTTGGCTAGGCGACTGCTATACGCCTAGGCTAATAGTAATATCAGTAACTTAGTGTTCTAATTTAGTATGATAACACTAAGGTTGCAGTAGTAACTAGGTCTTGGCCTTATCAAATGGCCAATGGCTTAAGTAATGGTGAAAGCAAATTAAATGAAACGGTCTATTCTTGCTGTTTGTCAGAAGGCCAGGTTACAGAGGGTATAGCCTAGACGCTATAGGCCTAGGTCTAACTGATTTGAAAGTACTAATTAAGAAGCTTCAGATGCAACACTGCAGTCATTTTTCTACCTTCAGGTTCCAAGCAATTGATAATGAAGATTTAATGTTTGTGACAAATGCATGCGTCCTTTTTGCTGTTTATGAAGTGATACAACTTAAAGACATCTGAGAGTTCAAGTAGAGATTTATTTGCAAAGTGAAGATATTAGTATTACAGAAGAAAGATGATTTTTAAATGACGTACCCTGGCAGGCTTCTAAAATATGCTACAATACATGTTTGTAGGCCTACATCTATGGTAGTTTCTTGTTCCTTTGTAAAGTATTCTTCAATAAGGCATGCCAATTGTTAGTAACTGAGAAACAGCACGTTTTGATTAAGGGACACCTATTGTATTTACCTACTTTATAACAAATTTATTAGGGAAGGGACAAGTTTTAAATTTCTTCTTTTATGTTGTACTTTTATTTTACAAGTATATATATTTGGCCTCCAACAAGACTGTTAACCTTCAACTTTATTATTTAAGACTATTTTCTGACAACGGTTCACCTTTCAGGAGGACGTTCACTACTTTACTTGGTATAGCACCGCCCCTAAACAACTAACTAAAGCTATGTTTTATTCGATTCAGTCCCTCACAAACCTATGACGCCCACAGAGCCTGTAGGAAAACCATACACTACAATGTACAAATACTGTAATGATGTTGCAGGTCACAATTCCCATATGGCCAGCACGCAGGTGTTATGTGTACCACAAGGTTTTTGAAACCCTTTAAATATGCGGAAAGCCAATTCTATCGCAGAGCAATGTTTTTGTCTAACTGTTTAACTGAAACAATAACTTCATGTAAACTAAGGGAAATATGATACTTGTAGGAATTCCTATATATGAGCCTACAGCAGTGATAGAATATTCATAGGCGTGGGATCAGGGGTACAGCCTCCACATATTTTACAAAGTGAGGTTAGGATTGGTTTCTGTCCCCACTTTAAGAACTAGGGATGTACTCCATGGCAGTGCTGGATCCAGAGCCTTGTTCTGCAATAGGACAAAGGAGTATTTTTTTCCCATTGAGCTTTGGTTTGCATCTGAGGAACTGACCAAGTGATCTGAGTGTTAGACTTACTAGTCCAGCAACTTTAATTGATAGGCACCTTGTCCAGCGCTACTGAGAAGTTGCATGTACATAATACCAATACGGCCACAGTTTTTGTTTTGCTGTAAACCAACAAGCTGTGCATGGGGACTATTTTTTTAACAATACATTAGTACAGTCTTGTTGATGATGCTGGCATGTCACCCCTCATATAACGATGTAGCTATTAAAGGCCTTATGTATGAATTGTAAAGAGGAAAGAAACTTCACATATCAATAGTTTAGAAGTGATTTGTGAGACTTATGCATAAACCAAAATATGAACAAGCTAGCAGAATATCCAAATTTAAAAAAATTCAAATTATTTAAATCAAATTCCAAAACTATTGTTTATACTTTTTCCGAACTGGCTGTGATACAATGCAGATGACTTTAAAATTACAATGGGCTGATCTTCAGTTGAATTGCATAATAACCATGGGTGAATGGAGGATCCCCCCCCCCCCATAAAAACAACAACAAATGAATGCAAATAAGCAATGTAAACAAGCAAATACATCTTTTTATTAAATCACAGGAAACTTAATTTTAATCTGTGGAATAAATTCAATTTTATACGGGAAGGCACTCTAATGTAATCCCCACTAAAAGTTAAAAACAGAGTATGTCAGGTTTGAAGCCCCCAAATATTATAATTACTGCCATGGTTAATTTTATCCCTTTGACAGCAATGGTAATCTAATTTTATACAAGAGTTATAGACTATGATATATTCAATACCCGAGACAACTTCCACAAGGCTGGTAATGCATATGGAAGTTTTTTAATTCAAATTTGGGATTTAACATTTCTGTTTTCTGGGTTACAGCCTTTGTCAAATGCTTTCAAACAGGTATTTGGCCAAAAGTTGGATCTTCTCACTTCCTACCTGGATGTCTAACCCATGGAGTGGAGGAGCGGGGAGGGGGTTAGCAAGGGTGAAGGAGGTTTCCCATTTGCGAAAATTGCATTGACTGAGAGCTGCTTAAATGCAAAACTTGCTATCATTTCTTGTCATCTTACGAAATATAAAATGTTTCTTTCTTATTTTTCTCAAAACATGTCAGCTTTTCATTGCAAGCTTTTACAACATGTTGCCTCAATGGGGACAAGCATGTGTGATGACTGAATAAAATATAAGTGCATGCCATTTTTCCTCTGTCTAATTATCATTTTTTCTTTTGTCTGTCTGGTGGATATATGCTACTAGCTGAAGTCTTGCGTTCCACAATAATCGTTTCTGTACACTAGCACAGTGAATTGAACTGTAAGAACTCTTATGAAACTTTCATATTGTCGGAACACAAGGTATAGTTCTCGCTGGTAATCATTGAAAGCAACTTGATAATAACTAAAAGTGTTTAGTCTTAATTCTAATATGCCAAGAAGCTACGTTGGGTACATGCATGTCTAGGCTGCATTTAAAGTTACATCTAACAAATTGATGAAAGCATGTCGCTCCAAAATGTAGGACACTCTTCTTTTTTTTATGGGTTTCTGTTTACACCAGGTTTACTGGCTAGAGATGACATATCTGAATCAAAATTGCTCGCTTAATGAACCACTAAATGAAAAGTGACCTGGGGTCAAAATTGACCACTGGATTTATATATCATGAATATATCACTGCACAATTTTTGCTGAAATACTGTTGTGTAATCCAAAAAAGGAATGTATTAAATTTCATGCCAAAAAAAAGGAAAACATTTTACAGGGTAACACTTCAAATATTTCACAGTAATATTTAAATTCTGGAACTCTCGACGTTTACTTTCAATTTCATAACAAATGTCTACGAACAATGCCAAAATGTTCTATACCCGTAATCCAGCAATTCCTTACCCATACTTTTCGGTTACAAAAATATACCAAAGACTTTTCCAGTGCATCTACCTTTTCCAATCAATTTCATCAAATTTTAAAAACTATCAAGTTAAAACCCACTCGTAGAAAGAACTACGTATTGCATATTAAAAAGATACCAGTATCCACCAATGAAATGACAAGCCCAATTCTCTCCGTCATTGATCTCTACCCTACTTGAAACTGACTCCAAGATGATACATGACCTGAAACATTTCTCCTAACAACTGAAAACAACCTCTTGTCATCTTGATAGACAAATCAAAGAAGGATAACCAATAACCTTGTTCCATTATGCCACCCACCCCAACCCCTCCCCCTATCCCAGCCTACCTAAAAAATCTGCTTTATCGACTCCAATTCTAGCACGCTAAATGTAATCGACCTGCCACGGTCGTAAATTGACCTCAGGCTCTTCAATTAACCTGCATAGCTTCTTAACACCATTAGGCTCTGTGTAAACACTGGAAATATGTTCATGTCTACAGTGTAGGTAATCTTACAGCGTTCACACAAAGACCCTCATACAAGAAAAAGTAAGTGACGGGTGGCAGACTAATTGGTAAAAAGAGGTCTTTTTACGACCAAGGCAGGCCGATTATGTAATCCCAAGAAACTTTTCCATGATAGCTTGTTATAGTTGGTGTCTATACAGCAGATCTTTAAGCCCTAAATTTGTTGCAGGGATATTCCAGTGGTAGGCAATGTAAATTTTTTGTAGAAAACTAGAAATGTGCTAAATTCACATTTTCCAGCTCAATTGCCCTGATGACATCATTAACGTAGCTTTTGTCAGGTGTGTTGACACAATAGTCCCCTAAGTTGAATAAAAGTCACCTTCACCGTACAAGATGCTAAGAAGGTGTGCAGTTTACCTGAAGATGTAACCTACTTTTCAGCCACCAGAAGATCCCTTTAACAATGTGATCCAAATGTGATCATCTTTAGTTCACCTTACAAACCAAAACATTTCTATATAATCTACTTACAATTTGATAAGGAGTTATTGAGAAAATTGTGAAAAGGTATTAAGGCACTTTAACCAAGGTTCAATATTTCTCTCCCATTGCATTCTGCTTCAAGTGTTCCTTTCCTGACAATCGTACTCCTGCACAAAAAGACACGAGAGCCTCAACAATATCCATATACTGGAAAAGGAAAATAATATACAATTGCATACTGTAGCTACTACAAGCACTGCCAATCAATGTATAATATAGCATTCTTTACAGAAAGAGGGTTTCTGTGGGAGGGGTGAGAGGCAGTGGGTGTGTTACATTGAGCTACTAATACTGTACCATCATGTATTAATTACCACCTTGGCCAATATTATAATGTTATGAACGACTTATTACTACCCACATGGGAACATGAATAGTAACTTATAAAATTAACTTCAGTCGTTTGTCATTGCAGTCTTTTGATGATGAAAACATTTCTCAAGCCCTAAGATTGCTAAGCAAAATGAAAACAGGAAACTAACTATCCCTTATCTCATAATAACTTCTCTCGATAGTCTGAAAAGTTAAAACAAATTTGATTTATGGAACTAATGGTTTACAAACACACTGAACGACATGGTCTGATTAACAACCTGACAAATTTCTCGTTAAGTATTTAAAATGTAATAATAATTCTGTATTATATACAAATATTATACAAGCTATGTATTTACAAGATGAGAGCAACTTTTACTTTATTGTTACTTAGAAAACCAAGGTATAAACTGACTATAAAATAAAAAGCACCAACTAAATGCGAGAAATCTTTCAAGTTAAAAGCTACTGCACCCTTCAGATTTAGTTTTGTTGTATTTTGTTTTGAAATCCATGAAATTGCACTTCAAGTGCTTGACTAATCAGGATACCATAATGAGAATTTTCTCTTTTTGTGTCACAATTACCATCATGTTGTCAGGGTAACAACATTGACAGAATCAAGTGGAATCTTTCATTGCTTCGATAATTAATTCTTTTTCACTTTGGTAAAAAATTCCTGGAGGTTGTGGGCAACATTCTGTAGATCTTGTAAAGTTGAGAGAAACTATTGTGACTAATTTTCTGCAAACACAAGAAAGAAAACAATTGTTTTGCAAAGTGTTTTAGTGAGAGCAGAAGGACGTAGATGTCACATTTAACTTCATCTCTTAAAATCAAAATATTTATTACAAAGATGTTACATGCCTTCTTCAAACATTTGTGGACAGACTTGATACCCTTTTTAGAGAGTACTATTAAATGCACAGGACTGTGGTACATTGATTCATTTTTTTTAAAATCCATTTCTGTATGAGCAGTTCGTGCAGATAATTCTGAAATGGGTTACAAATTATATCAACACAACAGCATAGAACAGACAATTATGGGTTGATGAATGTCATAAAATGGGATTATTAGCCGGTGGTATGTAGTCTATCAACAGATGTTTAAAGATCATCAATACTCCCCCCTCCCCACCTTCCTTCGCCCATTTAAGAAAACTAAAACTGGCTAAAAATGACATAACAACTTCCACTAAGGTTGTTACACACAAAATAAGTTTAAGAAACATTGTCAAATATTAAAATGGGAGGAAAAAAATTCACTGATGTCATGACAAAGAAGTTCTCTGAGGTTGGCAGTTAGATGTA
Source organism: Apostichopus parvimensis (assembly GCA_000934455.1). Classification (NCBI taxonomy): domain Eukaryota; kingdom Metazoa; phylum Echinodermata; class Holothuroidea; order Aspidochirotida; family Stichopodidae; genus Apostichopus; species Apostichopus parvimensis. The sequence goes on from KN882916.1 coordinate 71,741, forward strand.
AAATAGTACACACCCCTTGTTTAACTTTCTCCATTATATAAAGCCAGAGGTATAATGCTGATACCCTTTAACCCTTACAAGATCATTTCAACATATTTTCAGAAATCTCATCAACAGAAGATATTTTTTACTAACCCATACTGTTCCTAGGTTGAGTGCATTAAAAAATTGCCTAGCCCTCATTCAGTATGTCCACTAAATTAAATGCCCTCAACAACAGTTATCACTAATTTTTAATGGAATTTTGTATCATTGGCATTACACTATTTATTCTACACAATTTCAAATCAATGGTTTCATCTTTCCGTCGATTATGTGAGCACCATTCTTCAAGATTCGGGACTGGGGCTTATTTCCCTATAAGCCCTCTTTCTGTTTGCCCGTAGCGGATAAGCGTCCTCAGATCCTTTTGTACGTACGATGGAAGAGAGCGGCCCTTTGGATTCTTCCTCGAATTGCCTCTGCAGATCGAGAGCGATCTTGCGATCTATATCCTCTTGCTGTATTTTTCTCTGTTCCGCGGTCATGAGCTCCATGTATTTAACAAGCGTATTCTGTCCGCTGCTCCTTCGGTGAACGTCCGAGACATTTCTCTGGCGACTTCTCGAGTCAGAATTGTGAATACCATTTGCTGGATCACAAACTGTACTGTCATCACCTTGTCCATTGCTATGCTGAGGAATGGCTTCCTTGGTTATATCTTCGATCTCCTCCGCATCATCCAACACAGTCACATCGTTCGAATTAGTCAAAATGTCGTTATCATTTTGGTCTTTGAGTTTCACATCCACTTTACATTTCTTTTGTAGACTTGGGTTTTCATCCGTCACTGATCTGTGAGGTCTTTTGAAATTCTCAGTCTTGGTTTTAGACTCTACACTTTCTCTTATAATGCCCTTTTTCCTTTTGGTGCTGACTTTAGAAGGACTATTTTCGCAGTCTGAATGTTTACTCACCGCGTGAGTTTGTTCCTCTAGCTCCTCAGTTGCTGTCCGCGAGAACTTATTCAGTTTACCTTGAATGTCAATCCTCCTTTTATCGCTTTTCTCCTCATCCTGTCCAATCAAAGATGTCTTCTTTTTCTGATGGCTGTCGTTCCCATCTGGAATTACATCCTCTGTTTCATCCTCAGCCGTCTTTGAATATTTTGTGGGTGATGCTTGCACTTCTTTAGAGAGCCGATTCAAATCGGAATCCGATTTACTCGGTGCCTCTGGTAGTTTTTTACAGAGCATTTCCACCAATCGAGATTTCATAGCAGGTGTGGTGTGGCCGCTTTTGGGACTTTTTAAATTCGACAAGTTTCTAGGAGTGGAATGAACGATCGGGGGAGAGTCCCTTGAGCCATCTGCTAGTCTCCGACGAGCAGTCCTTGGCGACGTTTTGATTGGCTTGAAGTGGCACACTTCGTTGGTGATGCTATCTTCACTTTCTGTGCTCTTTGTCCTCTGCACGCTGACACCGATGTCCTTCATTGAGGGTAACCTGGTGACAGGAGTGGGACTGAAAGCACCAAAGGCATGAGTTGTACTTTTCTTTCCACTTATCTCGTCTCTGTGCAACTTCCTATCCTCCATCTTGTTAAACAGATGCTCCAAACGAGCGCATTTCATAGGAGTCTGACCTTTTTGGCTGGATGTTGACGGTCCAGACAGATTTATGACAGCACTTGGACTCTGTTGAGGAGGAAAAGTCAAATCATCAGCCAAATATGTCTGATTTTGATCTATTTCTTAGGTAAGTTTTTGTGACCGAAATATATGACCACAATTTCAACAGAGGTGTGGGATCAATAGTTAATTTCTCTCAAATCCATTGACTGACATTTTTCAAAACCACCCTCACAACCTGAAATAAAATTTAAAGTCTCAGTTAGGTAGATTTAAAATTCTTTGAGGGTGGCAGTAAATTCTTGAATTTTGAAAATGTATTCCTATTATTTGACTTTATAGCATATTTGGGGGAGAAAGTGATAACAGCTTAGTTTATAGTAAGTTGTATAACATTCTGAACAAACTCGGAATGGCAAATGAGTCATTCCATACAAAATCAACCAATGGCTTGGCATGTCACCTCTTGCAGCACCATTCGTAGATATTAGTTGAGTTACGATGGTCTGCAAAATTAGAGTGCCAAATCCAAGAGGTGCCCTGCCAAAATTTTCTAAAACTTGGGTTGATGGATCGACCCAAAAGCAACATCTACTGTGCCCGGCCTGGATATTATATGTAAGCAGTTTTGCCCTAAATTTCATTTGCTACAGGAGGACTGTGTGCTAAGCTTAGGCTCGGTGATGATATTAACTTTGAAAAGTAACAAAACTTTCCCCAAGTTTTACACATCATTTGTGCCGTTATGGCAATGTCCTATTATGTTGTGCGCATGATGGGAGAAGTTATGCAGCAGTTACAACCAGCAGCTGATATTAATGATCATAAGTGAGTACCTGTTCTGCTTTTTGCAATCTCCTGGCAAGTTCCTCATCTCTTGTTGTTTGTGACTGCTGCTCTCTCTTCCATTTTTCTTCCTGTCAAGCAAAAACAAAAAGAAAAGCAAACGTCATGCTGGCCTTTCACTGCGCAAGGGAATGAGACCCAACTCAACTTGATGATCGCGACACCGGCTATGTGTGTGAGTACAACTACTGTACTGCACGACTAATTGAGATTTAGCCAGCTTTAAGTTATGGCGTTGATGTAGGTAGGCTGTTGCACAAGTCGCACACTAACTAATCATGTAAATTAAATTATTGTTCAGTGTGTTCTCAATTGTTGTTCAGTGTGAGGGAGTGAATTGTATGACATGACTCTCAAAAACTGGGTCAGGACACTTGAGTTGAGCTGCGTCTTTTTTGGTCAACAGCGTGTGACAAGCTCACGAAACTAACCATCCAGTCAGCTGCTTGGTAGAATATGACCCAAACCGGAATGGATACTGGTTTGGAGTGTGCTCAGGACACCACAAAGTCTGGGTTGTTATGAATCAGTTCATTATAAGTTCAAGTTGATTCATTTGCAGTCAAGTTAAGTCATGGTCATGATTTTCCTGTCTTCAGTGGAGTCTGTGCCTTGTTATCACTGTACTATGTCTGTGGGCAAGACTGTCCAAGTCACTTCACGATTGGTTTAAAATTACAATGTTCAGAGGGTTTCATCAGCTACATTAACACTTTATGCTATGGTACAAAGCATTGCTTTAAGAGCAATATACGTAGTTTCCAGTGGGGACAAATTTCTGTATCAAAATATTTCTACTTTGTACCCTTGCAAGTTAATTTTCTGTGAAGGTTATGTTGATAAATTTTGGAATTCAAAATAATATGCATTAATATTAATCAAGAAGACCAAATACCATATTGGAATACAATGTAATTTCTGAGCATAACCAACCTCTTCCAGACTAGCTGCTAAATGCTTAGCTAAATCTTCATCAGTTTGTTGCTGTGTTTCTTTGGCTTTTTTAGCTTCTTCGTATCTCAATATTTCCTCCTTCTGTAGACGCTTTATTAACGCCTCACTTTCTTCAATTGCTTTCTTTTCCTCCTGTTGCCTAATTTTCTGAAACTTTAAAAATAAAAGAGCAAAAGACAGTGAACTAACAGTTTGAAGCTCTAACAGGAAATTAAAGCTTCTAAGGAAATTAAGGCAGGAAACATACTATACAGAAACCCATACTGACATGAACTTATCATTTCTATTTTTGACAAAACGGCCTAGTGCTTTTGACCAGTAAAGTCCTGATATTGAAGAATTCCAATTCAACAGCATGACTTTTCTACCTGTTATTTGTCTGGAACAAAATGAACTTGAAGGAAACGGGTATGACATCATAGATGCACATTGAGAAAGACATTTTCATTTTATAAGAAAATAAATACTAAATTCTACATCAAAGCTGGGATCCATCACAGCATGAACACACAACAGTCATTGTTATATTCAGTTTTAACTTGACCTCTATTCAATCCAAGGTCAAGGCAATAGAGAGGAAACTGAAGAATAGCAAACAACAATATTAGCAGTATAAACTATAAACCACTACTAGGTCTACTAGCCTAACTATGGTACATTGTTGATCAATGAAATCAGTCCAGTTATTCAAACTATAAAATTAATGAAAAATTCATATTTTATGATCACAGGTTCTCTTACTTTACTGATCTCTTCTTCGTACTCTTTTCAAATTTCTCCAGGTTGGGCATTATTCCTCTTGACCGGGGAGCTTGTTTCTGAATAAAGTAAAGCAAACAGTGATTCAATATGGATGACTGTCCAACATATTCATGTCTTGTCACACTAGGCCTAATCATCAATATTAAAATACTGAAATAATGCTAGGTCGTCTGAGTCTAACCTTCTAAGTTACAGTTTACATTGTTTGTTAATTTGTTAGGCCTACCAGGTTGTAGCTATGCTACAGTAGGCCTAGGCCCAGACCTCTGTCACTGTCAAGTATAATTTCATATTTTCGTGATAAAGTGTAGCCTACTTAGTTACCGTATTCACTATCTTCATCGTCTCCATTCAATCTCTTCTGACAAAGAAGAGGAAATGCTTCCTGGATTTGTTTCCACCTCTCCACATCCACAAGCTGGCCAAGACGTGATTGCTTCCTAGCCCAACTGCTTATGCGCAGACGACAAATTGGACAAGTGAAGTGAGCCTCCTCAACATTTTGTTTGAAACAGGGCATGCACAATTCATGATTGCATGGCATTCGAACAGGTTCGATCAAAATGCACATGCAGATCGGACATTTGCAGTCTTGAAGATGCAATCTCTCTCCCATCTGTCTGGTGTTTTGTCGACTATGTTTTCCAAAACAAGTTTGGACGCGACTAACGTTAGGCTAAAGGCTGCATAACTGATTACTACTACGGTTGCCCGTCCTAGCTTTCACGCAAGTACAGACTACATGCTAAGTTGCTTTTGTGTAGCATATCATAGGGTTTGGTACTAGTATACGAAAGAACTGCAAACTAACTGTAAACCAAAAGTACTGCCAATATTCGCGCGTAGGGTGTACTAACGACAGCTTATGTAGGACATACAAATGCAACATCAGTAGGTCGTATAAATGTTTATTACCAAATTTTAGACCAAATTTCGATATCAATATACTTTATAATTTAAATATTTATAGTATAGTGCAATTTGAAGCTGAAAAATAATATGGAGATTATTGAAAGCGGTAGATGAACAGCAATTTATATTTGGCATTATGGTACTTACTATTGCCCGTAGACTCTACTCCGGTAATCAACCTTCATCTAGCATAACATTTATCGAACATTTGGTCAGTCGATGATAAAAAGTAAAAAAATAAATGTACACATAACCTAGGCCTAATTCCTAATGTTGTGTTCCTTCGCGAGTATACTTGTAGTGAGACCAGACTGGCTCTACCGTGCCCCTACTCATTGTTGATACACTGGACTAGCGGAGTGTGGAAGAGGTGAGTTTGATCGTGAATGTGGAAATTCGACACCCACCCTCGATTTGGATATTGCACTCTGAATATTGCACATAAGATTAAGACATACCTTAACTTAGTGACAACTAACATTGGGCCTTAACTTAAGTTAGTCCGTTAGCAAGTTACAGTAAGAAAACTATACTATAGAACATATTGTGACTAAAGACCTTGGAGTTGGAGGCTCTAGTAACGATAATAGCATAGACAGGCTAGTACTAACTCCACCTAGTAGTAACATTTAGTACTACAGCTAGTCGAAAACAAATATAGCCGAAAGTAATAACTTATTTTGATTGCAGCTGTTATCATTACTTACGTAGGCTTAGGGGCCTAGTAAATGTTGCAGCTTCTTCTATGTAGAAATGTGAATAGTGTAACATGGATGGGGTATCAATTAAGCTGTACTATTATTTTTAAGGCTTCCTAATCCTTGGGTCTCTAACCTAACTGTAAGTGTAAGTTAGCATAACTTGGGAGGTTTTAAATGTTATACATATACTATAGGCTAAAGAAAAAGAAAGACATTTTCAGCTCAAGTGGTGTTAGTTTAATGATGTCATTCACTCTGCTATTGTGGATGCATTAACAAATTACCACCAAAATCTGAAAAATTAAAGATCTGCTTTATCGGCTCGAATTATAGCACGCTATAGCTAGGAAAGTTTTGTGTAGTCGACCTGCCACAGCCATAAATCGACCTCAGGCTAACAATTAGCCTGCATAGCGTCTTAACACCATTATAGGCTCTTTGTGTAAACACTGTGTACAAATATGTTAATGTCTACAGTTTAGTTAATCATACAGCATTCACACAAAGACCTTTATACAAACAAAAAATATTGGCAAGCGTTGCAGGCTAATTGGTAAAAGAGGTCATTTTTACAACCAAGACAGGTCGATTGTAATCGACCTGTCAAGAAATTTTTTCATGATAGCGTGCTTTAGTTGGGGTCTATACAGCAGACCTTAAAGCTGCACTGTGTGGTTGAACAAAGAGATAATACATAAAATATTTATATCCAAAATATTGGCAAATCATATAAGCAGTCCATCCAAACAATTGAGGTAAATAAAGAAACTTCAGGCAAGGAATCTGTCAAATGCTTTCCAATTTTCAAAAAAGTAGCATCCAAATACAAACATCAAATTGATAACGTGTGGGACACAATATCCATTAAAGTTAACCATGCCCCTTGTTTGAAGAAGCTTATGAAAGAATACTAGGAGATTTAGTAAGTCTGAAAAACTCACAACTCATTTTTGATATCAGGCAACACAACAATTAGAGTAAAGTGCTCATGTACTAGTCTATGAACACACAGTATACACACAGTACACTTATTGTATCCTAAGCATCAGATCTTTACTGCATTCTGCCAATGTTCAATTTTGCAAGCATGGAAGCAAGTAGTTGATGATGTGCCAATGTATTTCTTTGTTCAAACACACCGTGCAACTTTAATAAACTTCATACTTAAGTTGTACTGTAGGTCCACTTTCTTGAAGCATATATTTTTTCATGAAAGTTATTGCAGGTCAACAGAGGTCAATGTGTGAAAACCTGGTAAACGTGCAGTAACTCCAAAAGTGAACCTCGGGTGAACTTCGTACTTGACATATGGATCCAGAATAGTTGGTAAAATATGACCTAATTGATTGACGAGTCAAAGGTTATTGAGGTCACCACAGGTCACAGTCTGAAAATGTATATTAAACATGACAATTCCAATGTAGTAAAGCTTCTACTTAGGATGAAATTCATACTTGGTATTTTGATCCTTTAATAAGTAGTAGAGTTCAATTATTATGTGAAGCTCTAGGTCAAAGGTCTTTTGAGGTCCTCAAAGGCTGTAGTATGTAATTACAATAACTCCAAAAGTAAAGCTTGCTTGAAGTTCTTTGTAAGTGGATCCACTGTATAGCAAATTGAAAGACACCCATTGTTCTCTGAGAAAGTCAAAGGTCAGCAGTTTTAAGTCAATGTACGAAAACTTTGCCAACAAGTTGACGTGAGTGTAAGAATTGTACACTTTGTTATTCCCTGTGAATGGTCTCAAAGTCCCTCCATCCTGCTTTTGTCCATAAAACGTATGTGACTAAAACTTGATATTTTTCTCAGCCTAAAATGTACATGTGTATTCATAAATGATCTCATTTGCATAATGTGGTCACATTATGCAGATGTTATCACTGGTCATTAGTACTTCAACTCTTAACCCTAATCCCCATCCTCTCTCAAACATGGCTGAAGTACAATATTTTTAAAGGAATTTCACAAATTTGTTACAACATACTGTTCAGTGACAGTATTGTGTGCAACATATAGTCTTTCTCTTTTGAGAGCAAAATAGTTTACTTATTGAAATTCTAAACAATCCATTTGAAGATTAACATCATTTTTGATCCATTAAGTCTATTTCCTTCACAAAGAAACACATTTCCTATGGATATTTCCTACAGAAGAGATGTGGGTTATTGGTTGTTCATAGAGCTCTGTCATTCATTACAAGATGATGTTTATTCATTGTTATCATTAAAATTAAAATATTCATGATTAATAATATTCAAAACTAACAGTCAATATTGTATATAATATTGTATATTCATACAGTAGATGTCGACATTACCATTGATCTAGCGCTCATCCACAGCTTTCGTTATTGTCATCTAGATCTGTGTTATATTGTTAAATCTGTCTGTTGCCAGGTAATCACGAGGAGGCGGACAGCATCGGTCATGTAACATGTCTTGTATACTGAATATAACATGATAGTTGAGCTCACCTCTAACCAACATGGCACTGAAGCCCGTCCTGAAATTAAAAGTTGATGAACTCTTCTTGCGCTGGCTGAGCAATGAAGACACGGGCCCGACTCTCTTTCAAGATCTTCAGAAGATTAAGAGCGGAGAAGCAGTCGACACAGTTGATGGTCCGAACTCTAGTTTCAGTTCGCCCGGAAAAAGCCCCGTTTCCCCCTTTGTGAGGATCGGATCCCCACCTCCAAGTTCGCCCCCACCGTCATCGACCAATCCTAGCCCTCGCAGCCCTAGACGAAGAAGTAACAGGCTCTCGTCATCTCTCTCAAAGTCACAAGCTGCAAAAGTGAGTAGCGCCCTCTGTTTTGTAATGAAGACCGTCTCTTTTCTCTCAGCACTAGGCATTCACACAGGAATGAAATCATTTGTCACACTGTACATGTGTATATCAAGTGATATTAAAATAGTACTTAAGTTTAATATCCTCTGTGTTTAACACCGATCGGTGACGGTGCATTACCCTAGTACAGTTAGCAGACATTTCTCCTCTGAGAGAAAGTACATTAATGTCAGATCTATGTTGAACATGTTCAATGTTAGGGCTTTATTAACTGGAATTATGAGCAATGTTGACAAATTTGACACTTTTCACGAAATTTCCAATATATTTCAAAAGTAACACACCATTTTTTTGTTTGTTAAATTGTGAATATTTATTACATGAAAGAAATATGAACCAAAGATATAATTAGTAATTTGGTACTTTTCATGAAATTTCCAATACATTTCAAAAGTAACCCACAATTATTTAAATTTTTAAAATTGTGAATATTTATTACATGAAAGAAACATGAACCAAAGATAAAAAAGTAATTTGATACTTTTCATGAAATTTCCAATACATGTACATTTCAAAAGAAACACACAATTTTTTTAATTTTTAAAATTGTGAATATTTATTACATGAAAGAAAGATGAACCAAAGATAAGCAATTTGACATAAAAATTACAACAAAACTTATTGAAAACTTGGTTAAAAAAAAAAATTCTAAATGGGGAAAAATAAAGAAATATTTGAGTGACCCAATTGATTCATGTTTCTTGTGATTCATGTTCCCAATTTAACAAAACGATGTTTTTAATGATTTTGCTTTGAACATTTTAAACTTGAAAATAACTGCACATGCTTGTACTGTACTTTCAAAGTGAATGCACTGTTGCCATAATTAAGCCTAGCCATGCTTTAATGAGCACAGGATATTTCACTTGCTTTAGTTTATTTCACATGCTTTTTAATATTTATGAGAGGTAAGTGAGTGCTTCAATTAACATTAAATCACTTCAAGTTTTTAATTGAAAAATTCTTCTACCCTTCAAATGCCCACAGGATTTTGTTCACATTTTTATTACAGTATGGTATGGTTTATTGAAAATCATTTAATACATAGGATCTTCCTTTGTAGAGTAATTTATATGCTGTGGCAAAATTAGTTATCTGAAAGTGGTATTCCCAAATCAAACATAACAGACTGTGTGTTGTTGTAGCCAGGATTAAATTGAGAGAGTGTGTGTGTGGGTTTCAATTATAATCATAGCCTTTGTTTAAACTCATATATGTCTGAGTGACTCCGTAATCGTAATTATAGTTGTAAATATGCTCCCTGCTGATCAGCTAAACTTCACCAGTAATCTGATAGAGTTCCCGGTATGCTGAGTAACCAGCTCGACTTTTATCTCCGCACTTGAGTCGCACGGCACACATTCCTCGTCTGCCTATATTTGGGGGGCCTGCCTCCCACAATTACCAGTGCACTCGGCTACCATTATCATCATGTGTGCAGCTCAGGCCGGAGCAGGCTTAATTGCATCACAGCGTATAAATAGCCAGTCGCTGATAAGCGTGACGTTGGTTTCATTCAGAGACGACCAAAAAAAAAAAAATGGAAAAGAAAAAAAGAAGAAAGATGGTTTGTTTACGACGCCACGGCTCTGGAGGAAGAAAGAAAACCTGCATACCGTCATTGTAAAAGATTAGGGTGGCACTCGCTACAGACATCTCATGGCAGGGAGGTGATTTACCCCTTGATCAATTAGTCATTGTGGTTGGCTATTTCCGATGGAATCTATTGTTTGAGTGCGTGCAGGGGTTTTTCATTGACACATTGATCTCTGGGACGGCGACAGAGTCGCACTGTAAACGAAGATCGACTTTCGGAAGTTTGTCTGTTGGATAGGAGCGTACGATACGTGTGACATCAGTTTTAGTTTTTGCAGTTTTCCCTGCTTGCTGTATTCGTTGTGTACAAGAGTGGGTTTCTTTGGTATTTTTGTGGAAAATGCTTTGATATAGTTTTCTTTTTGTGGATCTTTTTTTCTCAGTGTAAGAAAAGAGTTGGTGTGGGAGAACTGTTAATGGGCTTCATGAATGCTTCTATATTTTGTCAATGGATTCAGGATGTTTCAACATTAATCATTATGGAAGTGTTTACAGTCCCAAGTTTTATTTCATTTGTTTCTTTCATTTTTCTTTTAAAAGGAAGTGTTTCGTAATGTACATGTATGAGTTCTAAGTCACACATGATTTGTATCGTATTGTCGGTGACACTACAGTGCAATAATTCAGTAGTTTGTTACAGAGTGTTAGAACATGATAAACAAAAAGTACAGTAAACTCAATGTTTTCATAGGAAAACTATAGTATCAAGACCATGAATTTTTATTCCTTCTGGGTGGTGTGTTATTGCAGTTCATACTACATAGACTGTACATATTGATATAGCCACATAGATGTTATCAAGGCTTAATTGTAAGAACCGAACACTGTTTCAATAAAAATTAGAATTTTATTGATCAGCCTGTCAGAACAAACCTTGAGTGAGCTGTAATTCTTGTAGGAGGTTTACATTACTGTAAACTCACTAGGTACCTGTACTAGGTACAGTACAGTAGTTGGGTGGTGGGGTGGGGGGGGGGGTTGGGGGGGATAAAGGGACAGGTAGGGAGAGGGCAAAGGTGACAGGATAAGGAAAAGAAGGACACTTTCTGATGTGACTTGAGACTCAAGAAGTATGCACGGACCATGCAGTAATTTAAGCAATATCTTCAGTTTAGTACATGGTGCTATGGATAGGTCCTGGTCTAACTCTTAAATTAGCTCGGACTACCTTACTGTACATACAGGTACAGTACTGTAGGTCCTGTACTTTACTTTACTGAGTCCATAGTAGAGTACAGTACAGCACTGTACTTTACTATACTATACAATTCATACTATACTATACTGTATTATACTGTACAGTATAGTACTGTCCTGTACTGTATGGTAAATAATTATAGTGTATACTATAAGTTTACCTTCAGAATCTTATTTGGGTTCCTCCTACCCTCTAGTCTCATTTCTTCCCTATGCATTGATTGGTGTCATAATTCAACAACAACAAATTATATTTGAGAATTAATTGTGCCAGAAGCTTGTATATTTAAGCGGGTCAAGAATCATTGATATTGAGTCAAGTTAGTATTTTGTAAGTCTGTTTACCACTTTTTAAGTGACAGTTCAGAGATCGTGGAGCTTCTGTTAGTGTCATAGTAAGTACTGGACTATGGTAAACTATGTACAGTACTGTATGTACTGTAGTATGTATGTAGTCTAGAATACTGATGTACAAGACCAAGGTCAGTTCTCTACATGGCACATGCAACTCAGTAGGAAAACAAAATTTATTAATAAAACAATTCATGGCCAAAAAATAGACTTACAATGCAAAATATAAACATAATTGACAGGGACAATTGGTGTTGAATGTAACCCAAGGGTATTCTGTTGTATAAATTTGCATGAAATTATTATAAAAGAACATGCGTAAATGTAGGTCGAGAGTTATTAGAACTTTTAAAACAATGGACAATGTAGGATCTACAGCATACATGTATTAAACCTTAAAGTCAGCATTCATGACAAAGGTGAATTACTGTACCTTGAAAACCAGAATATCATGTACTGTACAAAAGATAAAAACATTTTGTAGAACTACCTCCTAGTTCTTAAGTTTTCCTTTTGTTTGTTGGACTATGACATAAATTATATCTTCAATATGGCCCTCCTGTAAAATGCAAATGTTTTAGATTTTTTTACTACAGTATATTAGATGGATTTTCTGCCTCTGATTTAAAATGGACAATCATGCTACTGTATTACCATGTACAAAAAGACAAGCCTTTATTCAGTAATATTGTATACATGTACAGTATACACATACATGTACAATACTACAGTACAATATCAAGTTATATATAGTCCATAAGTGTATACATGATGTGCCCTCTTTTATTCCCCTGAGCCACGTGAACTCACCCTCCCCCTCTGCTTGCCCTTCAGGATAACAGAACTTTGTTTGCTCAAAAATGTTCACCTTTGAAACCTACAGTCATGGTTAAAAATATCCATACAGTATGTTGCAATGTTGGTCATGATACCATGCACTGTGTCTTTCAAGTACGTAGGAGTATCTTCGAAAATTGCCCCATGCGCAGTTACCCCGGCTGTTTCACTTTTCAGTCCATTGATCCGTGCATTATTTAGCTATATTTATACTGTCTGTATGTTGTCAAGTGCATACACGTGTTCATGTCCATTAATTACTGAATGTGAACTCTCATACAAAGTACAGTAAATAGAGTCATTGAGTCAGTACTTACATTACCTCTGACTACTGTACACTAGTCATGTACTTAATCATGTACAATCATGTACATGTACTTAATCATGTACATGTACAATCATGTACATGTACTTAATCATGTACTGTACAATCTTACCTGAGATTGAGGTAATGGCTCACAGATCCGGCTTAACTACCTTATAAGAGAGATATATTTCAAAATTGTGCCTGAAATTTATTTTGTTTTTTAATGTAAAATGTTGGGAAATTTCTGCACAGGCCTTTAAAGGTCAAAATCACATTGTGATAGCATAATTTAGGATTGTAGAGACCTACATAGTACATGTATACAAAACTTACTAACTTTTAAAGTTTGGTGAAATTTTATGAGTCCAGCTATGACTTTGCGCATTTTACGTTTCTAAGAAATTTTCAAAGTTAATGTGTTTACCATATATAGTTTAGAAAGTTGAAGTTTCATTTGTGAAAGTGTTGAGGGTTTCAAGGATGGAAATAATGTATAACTTGTCAGTTCAGACAATTGATTGACATCCCCAGGTCTAAAACTAAAGAGAAATTCATCAAATGACATGGAGAAAGTGGGGAAAAAATATTCTGACAAAAGCCGAGTTTGTGCTGTCATCATGGCTATTGGGCTTGTTTGTATGAAATTATTAAATTATGACTGTAGGTAATGCTTTCCTACAGTTGTTCTTGTTTTCAAGATACAGTACTTTCCTTTAAGAAACAAGTAAAAATGTCTATGGTTTAACATGAAATTCTAGGTCTAAAAAGTTCTTTCCATAAAACTATTTACTGCCTTCTAACATCCTTTTCACTACCAGACCTGATGACTGTGATTAGCTGAATGCACTTTGGTGGACTGCAGTAACTTTTTGGAAACATATAAATTAAGTGACAATAGATGATATTGTTTGCTTGCTATTTTGGACAGTTCACAATAGATTCATGAATAACTCCAAGTACATTGTTTGAACCTACTGTACAGGTCTGTATTATAATACAGTGTGACCAGTGGTTATTTTAAGATATCATTGTACTGTAAGCACAATAGCCAGAGGATACTTATTCAGGATGTGACTATGTACTGTACAATGCATTGGAAAGGAAACAAATGATTTAAGGCTCTTAACCTTTGAAACTATCAATCATCTAGACAAAAAAGTGAATAAATTAATTTCAAATATTTCCTGTGCACATCGATAGCTACTTACCATTGTCAAAACTCAAAAGCCTGAATTATTTCTTTGCTGAGGGCTACTGTACCTCCGTTTAGTCATTCACTCATTAGCCGATTCTCATCAGCGTGAAGATTTCCTCCTGTTTTATTTCCTTTCCGTTTGAACTTGTTTTCCTCTACCTGATGACCTATTTTCTCGTCATATAATGACTCTTCAAGAGGTATAATGTTTCGGTTTGGCTCGTATCGACTTTCAGTTCAGTCCTGGCCGTACATATGAAAGTCTCTCGTTTTTTTGGGTAGCTGTGCCATGTTTTCTCTGACAGTGTTGTTTTTACAGTATATATAGGCCTACTGTAATTGCAGTATCTTCACTCTAGATATATTTATATATTTTTTGGTGATCTTTTGCAATTAAGGTTGATTTGTTTTTTTAAGCTTTAATTGTCTAAAATTGATAAATAATGGTTGATCAAAAACTAAATATCCACTGATATTTTTCAGTTGAAAATTAATGAAAGTTAAGGAAAAGCAATAAGTTTGCAGAGCTGTAGGACGTGGTCTGGATTGCTGTGATAGATACAGAACTGTTCTATATCGATTTCATAAATTTACCGTACGGACTAACTGTGTAACATTCATGATCTGTGGCAGGTTGCACTGTAACTGGAAAAGTGGAAACATAATTATAACTTTACTCTTGTTGGTAACTCAAAACATAATTGTTTGCATTTTCAAGAGGAAGCGTGAAACAGTGACAGTAAGTGTAGGGTACAGTAAGTTGTGTTGCATAACACTATTTACAGAAGTTCGTTACTGTTAGGTAAGTTATAATTTTTGATACCTTGAGAGGAACAGCATTTGCTGCCACTGAAAGTCAGTAGTCAGATTGACAGAACCTTGTTTACTGTGTAATAGTGTGCAAAACAGTACTAAGTGACCACAATAGTGACTGAAATTGTGCTTTTTTCTTATTTCATATTGAATATGATCCTGTCGAAGACGTTTGGGAATAGAAAAGCACCTCCTAGGCAAAAGTTTTCCAAACTTCAATTTTTTCTGACAGTACAGTATATTTTCAAACGTTGATCGGCTTGTCAACCAGTGCTTAAGTACTGTACATACATTTCAATTCAGTTCTTATTTACAAACATTCAGTCTTTTTGGAGCACTGTTAAATTAATTTTTACAAGAAAACAAAAACAGAAAAGAAATGTTGTATGTAAATTTACTTGGATGGTCATCATCACATGTTTCTTGCCAGTAGAATATCTTTCAAAATATTGTCAAAAGTTTTATCCAACATAAATCTTACCATACTGCCTTACGTACATCATTTCACTCGTCAGTGCTATACTGTAGACAGTGTACATTCGAAATGCTGCAGATCTCCAGAACTGTACACTCTCCGTACGTGTGAGGATTAATGTCGGTGATTTGTGTGTTATCGTGATACATGTACTGTAGGCTCTTCAAGTAATCAGATTGACACCAAGGCAGGAAAAAAGGGGTGTGAATGATCGTGTCCATATTTTGTGATGAGATGGAACTCAAGGACGAAATTCTTAGTTAGTTTTCAGTAGTGTACATATTAATAATGTTATTTTAGATCATTCTCTACTGGCATGTCAATGTTTGTGTTCATCAATGTTACTGTACCTTTAGAGAAGTGGGATACCTAACGGAGTTGATATTGTTCTTATAGCTCGTTGCCCCCCCCCCACCCCCTTCTATCCCATATCCTGCACACCACATCCGGGACATCATCCACTTTCTCATTCTTCTGGATCTAAAACTCAGAAGACAACCCGTCATGCTTCTGAACATCCACTTGGTTTGTTTCAAACTGGTATTGTCGCTCGTAAAGTGATCAACCTCAGGAAGTTTGTTTGGATTCCATTTTGACATCAACTACAACGTACCAGTTTGAATCTCTGGATGACTATAGATCTGCATCTGCAATGATCTTCTAGAGTAGCTCTTCATTCTCATGATCATTGCCAAGACATTCTCCACATTTGTACTTACTGTGTTTGCCTACATTCCTCCAAGTCGCTAACTATTCCCTTTTCTACGGTGGTCATCTCGTGTGTAAATGAATGAATGGGGCCGTGGAGTTTTACTATGCACCACTGTTCACTCGTACCGGCGTCTTATCACAAAGTGGTTACAACGCAAGTTCTGTATAAAGCGATACATGTCGATCAGAGATACATTCGTGCAATCCATTACTGCGGTGGGCCGTGCGCTTACCCCACGCGGGAAAAACCTAACCACACGGACCCTGGAAGGGACGGCTTTCATTGTCATGCTGTTCACTTTGGCCTCTGCACTCAAGTGCAGCAGCCAATCAGAAGGCAGGCACCTGCGGTGCGAAAGAGACACAGCTCGAGAGCTTACCATAGACTAAGTTCCAAGATAAGGAGTAAGGTACTGAACTTAGATTTGACCTTTACGGTGTAGTTTACATAATTTTTTGCACATTTACAGTTCACATAGACTGCAATAATCGTAAATGTATCTGTGTAGTCAATGTGATACAGTATAATAATGTCATAAATTTGCTCTTCTACCCATGTGGTGATTATGTTATGGACTGTACTCATTGTTCTGCCATCTTGTTTTTACGAGTACTACGGTATTCTAGTATGAGTGTATAGTCAGTCGATACAACAATTTAACTATTTAAAATAAATTCTGTTTTTCTGTGTTTTTTGTAAGGCACTTTGCTATATAGCATACATACAGCAATCATGCTCATACCTGTAGTACTATCTCTTCTCATTGCAGTATTTTGAAGACCAGAGGCTTATTCAACGTGCCTCTGAGCACATAGAAATCCCACCATTTTATTTCCCTAATGGAGAGCCTGTGCCTTCGGAGGAGAATGAAGCCATTATAGAGAGACTAAAAGAAGTATTCCAGACTTTGCCAGATGGGAAAGCCAGTCAAGAAGAAATGATCAAGGTTACAAGGGTAGGTCAAACTTACAGCTTGGTTAGCATTGATGAATGAACTGTAAAACCGCACCCCTCTCTTACCTGTCTCCTCGCAACTGCAGCACTCTGGTTATGTACACAGTGGTTCAGAAATTAAAAGATGACTTTACGCACTGAATAAATTTTGAGACGATGTTAACCGTTAAAAACAAAGCTGTCAGTGCAGGCTGCATTCTCATACCAATTTCAATTCTCGAGAAATGCCCCTTTCCTCAGCCAAGGTGTAAACTCATTTCTCTAATTTTCATTGGGCTATGACATATGAAAGACTTATTAAATTCAGCCTCATTAGTCATTTTATTCACTGTAGACTTTACTGTAGAAATGCAGCAAGATCTGGCATGTGTTGATGTGATAATTTTTTTTTTTGGGGGGGGGGGGGTTGGGTGGGGGTTGCGAAAGAAGTTTTGTTCCTTTTCTTCGTTTTTAAGTATTTAAAACAAACGTTGCTGTTGAAAATACTGTATTTTCCAAGCTTAAAGTGCCAGGCAGAAGTCTGCTTTTGAGGTGTTTATTTGTTACAATTAATTTGACTTGCTTGGAAAGCCTCCTGGGATCCTTCAGCTTGGACCTACTTGTTAATTAATGCTATTACTTTCTTTAAAGATTTGAAAAAACTAATTACCTTTTCATGTAACAGATCACCAGCAATTGACAACCATCAAAGTTAATTTGCCCTTTGGAAACATAATGGTGTCATTGTTTGTGTGCCAAATCAGTTGTGATCCCGTCCAGCCACTTCTCATTGTGTTGCCATATATACATAAAAATATTATATATAAAACAAAAGAATAATTTAGTAATTCTTATTATTATAATTCAGCTTGAATAAGCTGGACCTACAGGACAGCCAATTTATTATTTTTTCTTTATGATGTATATCAGATCCAAAAAACTATTAATAGATTTTATATCTACAATCATGTCCTGAGAAGGCCATCTTTACAACTTGCAGGAAGCTTAACCATATATTAAAAATGAATCAATTTTGCATACCTTCCAAAGATTTAATATATATGTAATATTATACACATACAGTAGAGTAATTCTCTATAGACTGTCGCTACTTCATAACATTGTACTTGTTACAGTGCTGACGAACTTTGAAATGGGGCTTTCATCAGCTCGAGATCAAAGTAATTTTGAATTGACGATGACAACTGGTAATTAAGGTTTCCCCCTCTCTGTGTTTATGTATCGAAGGACAGAATTATTATTCCCTGGTAGCTGCAACCCTCAAGCCCAGTGATGATTACATTAATCCCCAAAGGTCTCTTGTGAGATGCACACTGTGAAATTGTCTTGTTGTTCTTATCGGCAGGCGTGTAAATGCCCGAGGTACTGGGCCCTGCCGTTGTTTATAGGAGCCGGAGGCGAAGAGCAGGGATTCATCCTCCAGCATGCATTTATGAATTATTGGAAAAGGTACAAATTAAAATTTCTAACGACTGTTACATACTGTTCATTCTCCTGTTCTTTTGCTGACTAGTGAACATTAGAACATAGATCTACTATGTGGAGATATATATTAGAAATTTACTCTCTCTCATGTTACGGTATCAATATGTCTTAGCTATAGTGTAAGTGTATGTTCAGTAACTAGTACAGGTGCCGGTATATAAATAGAGCTGTTTGTCGTTAATTTGTGTTTAGTTGCACAATATTTCTCAACTCTATACAAGTGTTACTGACATACTCAACATAAGCAAAGGAAATAGAACATTGCCAGTTTGGCATTTTATATGCCAAAGATGACAAAATTGGTGTTATTTCAACACCAGTTGGTCAACAATTTACTCTTAAATAAACTTCATGTAAAAGATTTAGTAGTTATAGTTGTAAATATTCCATCAAGTAGGCACTTTTGCACTGAATTACCTGTATACTGTATTAACAGCTAATAAAAATTTCAGTTCAGAAATTTCAATTTCCTTCATGACCTTGAAATGAAACTGAAATTTTGGTCTTCAAAAGTAGTAAAAGTATAAAAAAAAAAAAAAAAAAAA
>KN882916.1:90889-108743 GCA_000934455.1 Apostichopus parvimensis
AAAAGTATAAAAAAAAAAAAAAAAAAGATTAAAAAAAAGCTGTTTTACATTCATCATGATACACACAGTACAGTAGCTATGGTTTATCACAGGAATGTTTCTAACCTACTGTACAGTACATTCAAATGGAAATTACAATATCTTAGAACTGAATATTCATGAAGCACAGCACAGCTGGTTTTCTTTATTCTGCAATATTCGGTAGCAGAATTTTACAGTCCTGAAGTAATTATATCCTGAGAAAAAACCGTATCATAAAAATGGAGAGTTTATGTTGTGAGTAATGTTTGTGTGAATTTTCCTGTATTGTAGCAACCTTTATCAAGAAGGAAAGAAAATGACTGTTCATTAAATGGAACTGTCACTTTGAGGGAAGTTTGTTAATTTGTTAATGAGACTTTATATCCTGTGGACTAGTTGATTATGTGAAAGGGGAATAAAAAGTCAAGGTTACACTGTACAGTAGTTCTGTTCTCTAACTTACATGTCTTAACAGCAATTTAGCACATGTATGTACTATTATGTATGTACCCTTCGATACGTCTGTGTTGATCTTAAAGTTGATCTTTAATAACAATTTGATTGCCCCATTGACTTGCATGCTAAATTTGTCACATTCCATGTCCCCAGAGCATACTGTACATATAAAGTTTCAACTGACGGATGTATGCGGTATTCAATGTACGATAGCTAATGGCTCGGATCATCATGATGGCATTTGCATATATTTAACCACTCGTGGCTGTTAAGATTATGAGTTAGAAGTGATTAAAGCTAGTTATAGTGCAGTACTTCACAACTAATGTGTCAACTAACTGCCCATTATGTGACAATGTAACAATAAACTCATTTGGTTTAATGTAGAACTTAGGGAGGCTTACGTGAACCATTCAAAGACCTTTCGAGAGTTGTTACAAAATTTTCTCAACAGTAAAAGTTCACTTACTGTACATGATGCATGTTTCACCTTTCGCTGTCATTTCAGAGTTATAAAAGACAATCATGACGAATCCTCTCGTTTCTTTCGGATTCTTGCAAAGCCCGAAAGTAGACATTTATCGGCAGAAGATTTTTACCCTTTTATACAGGTATGCGTTATTTGCATGACAGGAGAGAGGAAGGAAGAAAGGGTTGAGAAAGATTGTAAATTCAAACCGACAGTAGATCTGTCTTTGATGCTACAGAGCAGAGATAGGTCGTCAGTATTGTGCTAGCTAGAATAAGCTAGAAATTCAAATATTGGTCACTTGCATTAAAAACCTAAGCAAGTCATTTTCATGTTATCCTTGTGGCATATGCCCCCCACTGAGATGTACTGAGATGTATGTAATTGAATATCATAGTCACTCCTTACTGTAGGCCAAATACTTACCAGGGTGGTCGCCACGACAAGAAATATTCTACCTTATAAAAATTTTCAGTAGTTTTGATGTGCGTAATATGCAGGTACAGTAATATGGAGGAGGGCCTGTCTGATACTGTTGACATTTCTAACCACTCAGAAATCTTTCCAGAGTAAATTTTAGCTAGGTTATAGGGTTGCATCGTTGTGGCAACCGAGGCTATATAGAGAGTTTGAAACATTTGGTTGACATCAGGGGTGGGCAAGAATTGATCTTGCAAGCCCGGGGAATGTTGTATCCAATGAATATGCAAGCTGCGACACTTTTAGTGATGTACTGTACCAACTCCTATGATAAAAATGGACTTTGACGTTGGGCATTGTCCATCGGTTACGTTGATATATAACAAGTGGAACTTACAGTATATACAAACACCCAAAATATTTAATGTATTTTTTTGATCGGTCATTCAGTGAATTCATTGGTTTAGTCGATTCATGGTTGGCTATAAAGCTTACTGTAACCTTGACAACATAACGTACAGCAGGCCGCATAAATTGGGCTTTTGAAAGCCTTCCTGCTGGCCTATCTTTGCCCACCTGAGGGGTTAACATGGTCTCAAGGGCAAATGATGACATGTGAACCTCCCAAACATTAAGTTTATATAACATGTTAACTTGCACAGCGGGCAGTACAGTAGCTGCCATGTAGTCTAAATTACATGTAAGAGGCGAAGGAAGCGTTTTCATTGTCATCCCTATAAATAGGCCAATGATCAGCTTATCCACCCATTTTTGGCAGGCCATATTGCTACAGGGCAATTGTTATGCAGAATGAGTCATAGTGTAATAGCTATGTGAATGATATAAATGTAGTGGTCTCATTTTAAGGATTGCCTAAGGGTAAAAGGATGAACTGTATAAATTTACCATGTCAAGAGAGATAAGCTGCAGCAGCTGCAATATCCTGCAGAGTCCTGCTCAGCTCGGATGAAGCAATATCAAACAATAGGTATTATCTCATCAGACCTACAGGCTGCAGTGCCTATTGTGCGAAGCTGCGGAACACAATAGATTAATATGTCTTATAGATGCAGCCTGGCTACATGATGCTGCAGAGTCCTGCTCAGCGAGAATGAAGCAATATCAAACAATGGCTGTTAATCTATCAACAAAGGCTGTTATCAGCCATTGTTTGAAGCAATATCAAACAGGCTGGTAATCTCATCAGACCTTCAGGCTGCAGTGCCTATTTTGAAGCTGCGGAGCACAATTTACTAAAAGGTCCAATATTAGATGCAGCCTGGCTGCATGATGCTGCAGAGTCCTGCTCAACTACAATGAATCAATATCAAACAATAGGTAATATCTCATGAGACCTACAGGCTGCAGTGCCTATTATGCGAAGCTGTGGAGCACAATAGATTAAAATGTCTTATAGATGCAGCCTGGCTGCATGATGCTGCAGAGTCCTGCTCAGCTAGGATGAATCAATATCAAACAATAGGTATTATCTCATCAGACCTACAGGCTGCAGTGCTTATTGTACGAAGCTGCGGAGCACAATAAATTAATATGTCCTATAGATGCAGCCTGGCTGCATGATGCTGCAGAGTCCTGCTCAGCTAGGATGAATCAATATCAAACAATAGGTATTATCTCATCAGACCTACAGGCTGCAGTGCCTATTATACAAAGCTGCAAGGCACAATATACTAAAATGTCCTATGGATGCAGCCTGGCTGCATGATGCTGCAGAGTCCTGCTTAGCTAGGATTGAAGCAATATCAAACAATAGGTATTATCTCATCAGACCTACAGGCTGCAGTGCCTATTATGTGAAGCTGCGGAGCACAATATACTAATATGTCCTATAGATGCAGCCTGGCTGTATGATTCTGCAAAGTCCTGCTTTTTGACACAGTGCCTTCTGTAAATAGGTGTGGGGATGGGGGTGGGGGAATGAAATGGAATGCAGCCTGCTGTTTTAAAGTAAGTATCAAAAGTATACTACATATAGGTTTTTTGTTCCCTTTTTATGAAGCCATTGGAAGAGCTTGAAGTTATTGAAGCATTAGTGTGTACAAATATCCAACCCTATGCAATTTTGCTGTTGAATAGAATCGGTTCATCAGCATTCGGAGCAAAAGACTTGGATGCACGTTTCCTGACATGACTTGCTTTATATTCAGCATCTCGGATTTTCCATCAGTCGTCAGACGGCAGGAGGAAGGCTCTTTTAATGTTAAAATAAATCATTTCCTTCTCCCTCGTCTCTCATATGGGCTGTTTCTCATTCGTGTGAATAATACGCGACGCTGTTCAGGTCGGTCACGGGTAAACCTTCTGTCTCTTCCGTTTCAGGATATCGTCAATAGCCATCCTGGCTTGACTTTTCTTCAAGACGCTCCTGAATTCCATTCGAGATATATACATACTGTGAGTATAGTATGCTAGTTGTCATGCTGTTAATAGCAAATACATAACGAGTCATTAGATTTACTCAGCTTGATCCCTTACCTGTCTCTGCACAACCCGATCACTCTACCATCTTTCGAGTGATACATGTTTCCTGTATGTATGATATGTAGCTGGGTTGATTACCTTCTTTTGCAGGGAGGGGTAAGTGGGGTTTGGGTGGGAGGGGGCGGAAATCTTCAGAGCCCACACTTGATTTCGTAAATATTGTTTTGGCTGGACCCCGAGTTCTTTTCCGATGGTTAAAATGAGTATTTAGAAGGGAATACATTATATAATATTAACATAATTGTTAGGAAGGGGTCGACAATAGGCACCCAGGAGGCCAAATTTTCCCCCAGAAAGATATCAGTCTAGCCCACGATCCTGTCCCATAACCTTGCACCAATCAGTTATACAGGACATAGGCTGGAGCCTCACCCCCTCCCTCCCCAAAAACAACCCCCTACCCCCAAGAAAATGTGTCTCTCTGACCCCTGTTATAAAGTGTACAGTATTTTTCTTCTATTGATGACACAGTATTTTTTCTACAACAGCATTGACCTGTTTTTTTGTTTCTTCTCAGGTAATAGCTAGGATATTTTATTGTGTAAATAGGTCTTGGTCAGGTAAAATGACCTTACCAGAACTGAAGAAAAGTAATATACCAGCTGTAAGTATTATAGTTTTACTCATAAATCATATTATGTATCTTGTTTGTGACAGGCCAAACCACATTCCTGCTCGTTTCCAATTTTTTTTTTTTTATTTTATTTTTTTTTATTGTCCCATAACAGTATTATTAAATACAAACATTTTGTTAATATGTTTCGATACGGAGAATGCTCTACTACACATTTGCTGGGCTTCCTATTGGTTCATAGATTGCTTTCTATAAGCACTTAATAAGCCAAATCAGTTACATTAGGAATTGAATTGTTATGAATGGTCTTGCTGTTAATTTTCAACCCTGCTGCATCTCAGTGGGACTTCACTGGGTAGAGCATTATGACTTCCTTTCATAATTTAAAATGTGATTTGAGACATAATATGGGGGAAAAAATTGTGGAATGACGTTTACATTTTTAAGTATTGACTTGTACGGAAGGTGATTGTACTGTGGAAGAAATGCATGTCGATACAATATTCAAGAAAGCAGAATGTACTATAAAATATGTTCTAATAATGTATAACATTGTGTGGTTAACGTTTGAGCGAGGTCAAGAATTTTACAGACATTAGAATACAGATTTTTCCCGCCTATTCCCTTGGGTTATTGAAACTACGATATCTTTGAAACGTAGGTAGCCTTTTCTTAGTGCCATGGAGGAGATGTTCCTCGCAAGAATTTTCTTTCATACAAACCGTTGAGGATGGTTCGGTTTACCCCCCCCCCTCCTCCCCCATTCTCCTCTTTTCATTAAACAATTAACAATTATGTTGTCATTATTAATATTTGGATCGGTAGAAAATATTAGATTGCAAAATACAAGCCAGAAAACTTTAGACAAATGTTTATCTCAGTTTGGCAACGTTGATGATGAAAAATCAGACAATCGTTTTTCATCATTATTGTGTTGTTTTTGTTATATTTTCAGGTCATAGCTTTGTTAGAGGAAGAAGAAGATATAAATCAGATTACGGAATATTTCTCGTACGAACATTTCTACGTAATTTACTGTAAATTCTGGGAGATTGACACGGATCATGACTTACTTATTTCTAAGGAAGATTTAGGAAGACATCAAGATCACGGTAATAATAAATTGATTTCTTTCATTGTATGTATCTCGTTTCTACACAAAGCGTATACACAGTGTGGCTCGAATTATTGGACGAGAAGTTGCCGTCTCTGCCCGTCTTGCGGCCATGCTCTTCGGAAATTTCTGTTACGTACGGCTTACAACTTGCACGCCCATTTGGTCAAATGACCTTATGTGCCTTCATAGTAATCATTTATCAAACTTAATCAAGGCTCAAAAATTTGTCTTCAACTCCAGGCTATACTGTATTTATTATGTATAGTATATATATATAATATATGTATATATATATTATATATATATTATATATAGATATTTGCACAAGAGAACAGCTGAGACTTTTATACATTGAATCGCATTAATTGTTAATATTTTCTGTCATTTCTGCACTTGCATCTTCTCACCGTTTGAGAAAATGCCCTAATGGTGTCCTTTTGCAACCGTTGCAAACTGTTTCTGTGCACTTTTGAAAATTGCTTTGGTTCCCTGCCATGTCCAATGGAAATGGCAGGTAATTTCTAACTCGCCCTTAAAAAAGAGATGACTTTCTCCCTCTTGATCCTTATATTTGAGACCATGATACACAAGTGTGCATTCTGAAGCACGGGCATCAAAGGAAACAACACCGCCCCCCCCAAAAAAAAAATAGATCTTACTAATAAACAAAAATGCAGACTACTGTACATGCAGAAGTACAATATTTCATAAATTTGTGTGCATTTGTACTTGTTCTTGTACTCGGGGCAATCAGTATAGATACTGGCGTAAGATGTACACATGCTTTAGAGCCTTGTACTCATAAACAAGGGTACTTCTTCCCGTAGTTGTACTCATGCATGCTGCCGTACCTCAGTCTACTACAAGTCTGCTTATTGTTAACTACAGTTGTGAATGATAGGGAGGTCCCTTGGGGAAGATAAAGCTTGGACATACAGGGCCTAGTCTCGATTTAAACTATTCCCGGACCATTAAATGACATAAAAAATGTAAGAAAAAAATGAAAAAAAAAAAATAATAATCTTTCTGCTTTTTATTTGCAGCAATATCTCCCAAAATAATTGACAGAATATTTTCTCCTGGAACAGTACTAAGGTTTGTTTCCTTTTCATGTTAATTTATTTTTGTCATTTTGCAGCTTGGTGATTTTTTTTCTTTTTCCTGTTCAACTAGCACAAACTAGTCTATTTTTTATGTTAAGTTTTAGGGAGGTGTCGGCTGGGGTCTGGGGTGGGGTTGGGCAGAACGCGTAGGGTGGCCTGTAGTTCCGTGTCAGAGTAATACAGCTGAAAACTACAGACATAAATGACTATCCATAGCAATATTTTTACAGACTCTTTGCTATCCTGCTGGACTCCAATCAATAGTCTGTGAAACAGCATGTAGTTAAACATTGATTAAAAAAATTAAAGTCATTAAATTTATCCTTCAAGAGTTTCAAACCAAAAGGCTGTTAACCAAAGATTAATTTTGATTTTCTTTCATTTTCTCCATAGTCCAAAGTCAGTAACAGAGGGTCTAATGAGTTACACAGAGTTTGTATTTTTTATGTTATCGGAAGAGGACAAGAAAACTCCAATGAGGTGAGGTTTCAGAGAATATGAAAACCAATATCTTCATATTTGCTGTGACAATTATCGTTGACAGCAATGTGGTCAAGTGGTTAAGGCAGTTGACTTGTGACTTTAGGTTTGCAGGTTCGAGTCCTGGCTATATCATTGCGTTGCGTCCTGGGCTAGGCACTTTATCTCCATTGCCTCTTTTCAGGTACATAAATGGGGACTTGCGAGGTAACTTGTAAGTACAGTTGTGTGTGATGGTTGGTGCACCCTATGGTAAGTCCCCCGGGGACACATGAACCTGGTGTACTGTAGTGTCCCAGGAGAGATTGATTGAATTGTGCACACTTTGGTGTGGGTGTGACAAGTTACCAATGACCAGGGGTTCAGTGTTGTAAAGTCATGTGAGGGGGCCTCGGCCTCAAACAAGACTGTAAACCTTTAACTTTTTAACTTGACCTTAAAACGTCTTATTTGGGCAAACTGGCAAACCCCGTTCAATTTTCAATAGCTTTAAATATTTAGGAGACACTTTGATGATTTCACGACCTAACAACCGTTTCTTTTATTTATTTATTTTTAATTGTTTTCTTTCTTTCCAGCATAGAGTATTGGTTTCGTATAATGGACATCGATGGGGACGGTTTCATCTCGATGTACGAACTGGAATATTTCTACGAGGAACAGCTGATACGGATGGAGAACATGGGCATTGAAACACTACCGTTTGAAGATTGTCTATGTCAGGTAGGTACTTCTCTTTCGTGATAATATCCAAAGTGGGGATTGTAGAAGACAAGTTTCTGGACTATTCTGTAAAATCAGGACCACAATGTTGGCATCTTCGTGACATTTGTTGTTGTTGCATTCAGTGTGTATCTATGACAACAGACTTTTCAGTTCAAGAGTACTTTAGGTACAAAATGTGATAACTGTGACTGTCATCAGCCAGCAAATCAGCGTTTTAGGAATTGAATGTAAAATTTCAACAGGAGGCTTAGATCGTATAGTTTTATCCTTTCTTTATGATCGCAAGTGTGGCAATTTTTGTAGCGATTTGATGAAATTTTTGATGAGATCAGCACAAATTAATTTGTATTTATATGGAACTCAATTACTTTCATCAAGTGATTAGACTTATCCCCAGCCAATTTTACCATTTTGGCAATAGTAAATTACTTTGTAGGATTCCTTTCAGTATCTGTATAGCCAGGAGGGGAGGGGAGGGGGGAGGTGATTGGTGTGAACCCTTGGCGGGGAGTTGATGGGTGTGAACCCTTGGCAGTATAAGGAATGCAATCTTCAAAGCAGTTGGGAGTTGAGCTTTGTAAAATTTTGATATTTTATTTCTAAAAAGAATTCCTTTTCCATAGCTTGAGTAGTGACCTCTCTTTTTCCAATTAAGGAAAGGGTTAATAAATTTGGAATTTTTTTTTGTTTTCTCAATGTAATATTAAAGACAAATAAACAAAGATAAGTGTCTGGGTGATTAACTGTTTTTGAAATTGACTGGTTTCAGTAATAAACCTGTAGCTTTCTGTTACTATGCTAAAAGAAATCTAGTGTGCTGTCCTAAGTTTGAACACATGTTCGACAAGCAAGTACTAAAATCGTTACTGAAGAGGCTTCAAATCATTTCTAATCTTGTT
The DNA here is from genome assembly GCA_000934455.1 of Apostichopus parvimensis. NCBI lineage: Eukaryota > Metazoa > Echinodermata > Holothuroidea > Aspidochirotida > Stichopodidae > Apostichopus > Apostichopus parvimensis. The sequence continues at coordinate 99,657 of KN882916.1, forward strand.
TCGTTCCTTTTTCTACTTTAGATGCTGGACCTTGTGAAACCAAGTTGCCCGGACAAAATATCCCTATGTGACCTGAAGTCCTGTAAATTAGCGTACATCTTTTTCGATACTTTCATCAACATGGACAAATTCTTGGAGCATGAACAAAGAGACCCGTTTGCATCTACAAGGGTAAAAAACCTGCTAGTCTTGACTGTTTTATCTAAGAGAGCTGGGAGTCTGGCAGTATCATATAATGAAATCGAAACATTTTGCGAGAGAAAAAAACGTTCATGAAGTGCAGCAGGTCTTGTTGGGAAAAGGGTTAATAGTTGATCCTTGTTGCAGAACTGTTATACGTGTATTTTGAAATATTTGGGCAGTTTTATTTCCGTGCTGACTGAAAGCAGAAGCCAGCCGGTACTTTAGTTCCAATGCTATGATAGATATATTTAATTCCAATCTCTCTGACCTGTCTCATATTTGTATGCATAGACTCCATTCTACATAGCCTATAACAACCAGTAACATTCTTGCACTGCCCCCCCCCCACCCCCAGGGCCACTCTACGGTAAGGTGACCATATTTTCCTGACTGGAATCAGGGACATTTATTGCGTGACTGATATGGGGGAGGGGTCTAAGGGGGGTGGCCCCCTCCCCTTTGGAAAATTTTCAAGTGCCTCAGGTGCTTAGATGTAAACTGGTGATACTTAGAAGCACTTTTTAAATCAATTTTATTTTCAAAAATGTAGCTTTTTCTTAGATGAAATTCCCTTACTTTACGTGGTTCTTTGAGAGCTTGTGAGTTGCTTGTGTCATAAATTCGTGATCAATTGGTCTTAGTGTACTTCTCTGAAGAGTGTATTTTCTTCAATACTTCATTGGTGCTATTGAGCTTATTGCTGAATTCCACACAAGACATACTGAAATGGGTTCTGACTTGCAGCATGGCTTTCACCGTTTCAACCTTCAGCTGAGATTTCCCTGAGTTCCATAAGTCATTCATGAGAGGAAACACCCTTTCTACTGATGCATTACTCCCCGGAATTTTGTTTTTACAATTATTTTACTAATAATGTGGGATATTTTCGAAATTCCTGAACATTTTGACGAATCGGGACATTTTCGGGGACACTTGTTCATCGAGGACAGCACACTGTAATCGGGGACTGTTCCCGAAAATCGGGGACGTCTGGTCACCTTACTCTACGGCCTGGTCACTGCTCCCGTCCTTCCAAATCTACCATTCCGATGATACGACGATGGATATGTCTTTGTTTGAAACTTTGATTACTTTGATCGTGCTGGTTAACAAGGTTACACTCAGTCGTGGAAGTTGCACACGTCAGTGGTAAAAATATCTAAATCATCCCTCTTCCCGACTTTGAGAGCTTATCTCAGCAAATCTGTATGACAACGTACTTGAGTGTTTGATGGTTTTTTTTTTTTCATCTCGACAGGATCCAAATAGCGAGGAACCTGAGATGACAGACTGGGAGAAGTATGCCGCAGAGGAGTACGAAATATTGGTCGCAGAGGAGGGAGGAGGAGGCCAGGACGAGGATGGCGAGCTGGACGAGGAACAGTTGGAGGACGGGTACGTAACGATCATTTCGCTTCATGTCGGTGGACGAGAAGTACGCCAGGGGTGGAATTAAGAATCAAAGAGGGTGTTAAAGCCTTAGGGCAAGTCCTGAATTGTCTTGGGTATTTTTTTTATCAAAAAGACAGGGCACAATGGCAAATTTGCAGCTTAGCAAAGGGCATGAAGGCCATTTTCAAATCTTTGAAGGGGCACAAAGGTATCTTTTGAGAAAAGTGAGAATAAAAAATGGAGAAAGTGACAGAAAAATAACAGGATCAAATCAGGTGATTGTTGAGCAAGGATATGTGTAGATCCTAATATTTCCTGAAATTGCTTAATAGCTTTTCATCTGGCACTGATGTCCGTGTGGCGGTGCCGGAAATTTGTGAGCCAAGTTTCATTTCGTGTAATGAAGTAAAAGTTGAACGTCGTTAATCTATTTTCATTTTGGGTTTTCACAGTAGTTAATTCTAGTCTGAAAAGGTGTACGGGAGGGAAATAGTGTGAGGGTTAAAGCAAAGTCGTTAATTACTGTCCGTTAATTAACCTTCTCTTTGGTCCATTAGTTTTGGTTTGATCGATGGCAATTTGTTGTTGAGTAACGCTGGATAGGTGGAATTACCTCGTAATTGCAAATGAGCTGTTTGAAAGGTTAATGTTTGCAAACTATGTATAGTATTGTACCTAATTTTTGACTTGCACAATTTGCAATCAAGGATTTAAAATTTATTTCATTTCTGACATATTCTCTAACAAAGTTCAAATATCATATTATCATAGATATATATGAATAACAATTATTATTTACGAGTGATTTAATGGCAAAATGTCCTAACTTTGCATCTTAAGCAACTTGTGGGATGGTGTTTAGGGTGCTGGGGGGAGGGGGGGTGAGTGGTGGGAGACCACACCACCATCAGTATTCAGACACCCATTATGCAAAGTGGGATGGCCATCAAAATGCCTTTTCTTTCTCCTCCCATGGTTGCAGAGATTACGAAGACGATTTTGAACCTGCTGACGATATCATATCCGTGAGCCTTGATAAGAAGTCTGCCCTCACTCTAGAAGACCTCAGCCAGAGCCCACCATTCCCAGTGACGGGGAACGGTGACATTCAGTGACCGGAGTCTTAGGTCTGAGTTAACAACCAGAGTCCACCATTCCCAGTGACCGGGAACGGTGACATTCAGTGACCGGAGTCGTAGGTCTGAGTTCAAGAGTCTTGGTTTACAACCAGAGCCCACCTTTCCTACTGACCAGGAATGGTGACATTCAGTGACCCGAGTTGTAGGTCTGAGTTAACAACCAGAGTCCACTATTCCCAGTGACCGGGGGGATGGTGACTTTCAGTGACCGGAGTCTTAGGTCTGAGTTCAAGAGTCTTGGCTACAACCAGAGTCCACCATTCCCATTGACCGGGAGATGGTGACTTTCAGTGACCGGAGTCTTAGGTCTGAGTTCAAGAGACTTGGTTAACTCTTCTTCCATCTTAAACCCTAAAGTGGCCTTGCTAAACGTTGCAAAAATCTGTTACTTTATGTCTTCACGAACACAATTACTGAATCCATCCTCGATGCTGTTTTAAAATCTAATATCGCATTTCAATTTGACTTTAATTACTCTCACAAGACTTGTGGGTATTCCTTTCTCTTGTTTTATATGTTCTTGTGGGACTAGAGGTAGTGATGATGGGGTTTGAGAGGAAGGGGGCAGTGAGGGTGAGGGTACTAGGAGGTTCCTTGTGAAGGAGTTGAGAAACCATTTTAACAAGACTGGGATTCCTGTGAGTGACAAGTGTGTATTTTGTGTGTGCTAGGGTAAACTCTTCGAGGAGAAAGGAGGTAAGGGCTTATATTGTTTTAGAGGAGGGGGGGGGGAGGGGTGGTAGGCACACATAGGAGTTTAAAGATGTGGCCTGGTTTCAAAGGGTCTCTTAGATGTTAATGACAGTTTACCATAAGGAAATGTATTCCAAACAAATTTTATAAATCAAATATTAATCAATTATTAATAGGAGTTAGTTCTGTCCTCTATTAAACAGAAAACGGTGATTTTTTTATATCGCAAACCTTTATCGAGTTTCCACAAATAGATGATAACGTTATATTTATCAGCTTCAATTAACATCAAAAATGCAGAAAATTCACATCCGGTAGGCTTTGTGGCCTCATCGTTTAATTTCACTTCAATGCAACACCTTGATCATAAACACAACTTTCAATCCTAATTTTTTCATGATTAAAACAAATTGTTTATTCTTAATATTGTTTTAGCTCCTAAATGCAGCCAGGGAGAGCTATGGTTTTGTAGAACTTCTTTGAAACCCCCACGATGGCGCCTGCTTTATGTTATATTGTGCTGAGTGTGTAATATTATGCAAGTGTCCATGTTACGGATTTCTGTAATCTGAGATCACACTCTCATGCATAAGTTATTAAATTACACGGTAGAGCTTTGTTCTTATTGTCCATGATCAAACTTTGTAGTACCTAAAGCAACTGTTTTGTGTTAGCTTAGAAGTTTACATGTGACACGTATGTAGCATGAGGTGCCCAATTTATATGGTATTAACCCAATTGTGTTTTGTCTGGGATGCCCAACTTATATGTAAGTTTATACAATTTGAGAAGCCTGGGATATAATTTTGGGGTTTCATGTTAGGTACAGCATATGTCACAGTCATGTGTAGCCAAGGACGTCAAATTTACATGCTCAAGTGTAACTTTGATTTAGCCCAGGAATGGATACCAAATTTATATGCCAGTTTCAAGAGGTTTCATGTTGACATCACTGTGAAGTCTCGGAGACCCAAATATATAAGAGTCATGTGGCTTGTAACTTGACACCTCACATCAGGTGGCTATCCAAGTTTACAGTTAAAACTCATGTTGCATTGTTACAATTTGGAAGATCAGTTTCGATGATGAATTTCTCGTTAGTGAAAAAGAAAGAAAATAAACATCTTTAACCAGCAGGGCTCAAGCTCACAAACCACCCCTCCCCCCCCCCATTTCCCCCCAGATGGTAGGTTCTATTGCCTCTAATGCCACCGCATTTATCCAATCGAGCATAGTACTTTGTTCTCTTTCGTTTTCCTTTTTTTTATAAGACTTATTACAGTTTTCATTTGATAAATTGCAATCCTCTTTTATCATAACTGTTTGATCACTTCTGCAAAGCTGGGAAAAAGTAGCAAAATGAAGTTGGTCAGTTATCAGCAAAACTTGATATAATCACCTGAGTTTTGTTCAAACCAGAATAACATTAGTTTTAGGGGGTTTTTTTCTTACTTTATTGAGATGTTACTGAAAATTTTGGAATTTGTTCAGTTCTGCCATCTTTACTGGCTATTCACGGTCAACTTGTTGTGCCAAAAATATTGATTTAGTCAGTAGTCGTCCCAGATGTGTCTCTGTCTTCCCCTCCCCCCCCCCCATAAAAAAAAACCTTCGCCAACTCCTCTCTACTGACCAAATTCTTCCTGGTTTTGTCTCTAAATGCAACTTGGTGCATGGGGTCATGAATTTTGGGGTTGGTCAATATCCCTGCTGGGGTGTAAAGAAACTCAAGGCTTTCATATATTTTATGTACTTTGCTATATATCTAAGGCATTTATAAATAATAATCAATAATGATAATATGGTGTATTTATATTTACTTCAATTACACACTTTACTCACCGTAACGTGTTATGTATTAATTTTTCTGTATATTAGGGAATAATTCACTAGTAACAACAAATTTATATTTCAAAGTATGCAAAATTCAGGTATTGTTATAATTGTATTGTATTGTATGTTTTTCCTTTTTTTTCCAAGACTTAAAATATATATATATATATTTGTTTTGTTGTAAACTTAAGTGCACTGCTACTTCAGAGCAGGGGTTAACTTGTTAGAGGGTATAAATGTGTATTGTATTAATGGTGCATCGATATCTGACTAGGATATTGGTGACAAATTTTGGGATAGCACAGAATTTTTAGGTAAAATTAAACTTGATCCCGTTGGCATGTGCAAAAGGGTTGGGGTTGGGGGAGGCGGGCGGGGGGGCCTACATCGTCACTTTGGAACAATTCAGTTCAGTCTAGGAATTAGACCACTCCTCTGGTCCCAGAACACCCTCAAGCCAGGATCCAGGGGTGTTGGAGGGGGGGGGTACACAATCTTTTCTATCTCACCCAAAAGTATATTAGCACTACATTGTATATAGACCCAATTTCTGGTCTAAGTATTCCACAGAATGCACCATTTTATATCTAAGCCTTTCATTTGGCTTCACAACTCCTACATCCCATACCCCCCCTCCCCCTTGTAAAATCCTGTACCCACCTCAGTTGGAGAAAATATCTAATTTGGCTCCCTCCCACGTTTGAATCCCATATACGCCACTGACTTGAGTCAGTGACCAGAAAAAGAAGGTCTTTTTGCTAGCAGATTAGATATATGTCCAGCCATTAGTAGATTCCTGATTCAACCATTTCTTTGAGAGGATTTTTCAATGGTCTTGAGCCACAGTATCAAAATAAGAGTGTCCTAGTTCCGTTTGTAGAGTGTACTACAGCTATTCCTGAGGTTAGTGCTTGAGATCGCCTCCTAGCCTACGTCACTTGTTAAATGGAGGTTAGTGCTTGAGATCCTCCCCTTAGCCTACTTAGTGCTTGAGATACTCCCCTTTATAGCCTACACTGCTGTAAAATGTAGGTCAGTGCATGAGATCGCCTCCTAGCCTACACTGTTGTTAAATGGAGGTCATAGTGCTTGAGATCCTAGCCTACACTGTTGTTAAATTGAAGTCAGTACTTGACTCATGAGATCCTAGCCTCAAGAAATTCAATGAAGTAATTCAAATGAAAAAAAAAATTGATGAACTTTGCATACCCCCCCTTCCCACTGGTGATTTCATTTGTAATTATAGTGAATATTTGATATAAAATTTCCATTCAAACATGAATAAATTTACAAATATTTTATAAGGTGCTGTAGTTATTTCAATTCTGCTAAAAAATGCCCGTTTCTAATGTGGAAATCTTTCAGTCACAATATATTTCCAACATATTAGAATTTGTTTTGAGTTTTTTGCCGCTGTAAATGCTTGGGGTCATTGTGGTCGATATTTTCCCATCATTTGGATTTTATTTTGCTCTTTTTGTTTTTAAGATCTTAATAGTGCAATTTCTGCTTCCAAATTTTGTAACCTTTTGTTGGATAAGAGTAGATATTTAAGCTAAGATAGTCTGACCGATTGATCCTTGTTAACGCAAATATTCTCACAAATTATGAATACCCAGCAAATAGGTATTCAAAACATGATTAGAGAGGTCGCTGTGTATTAATGAATGTTTGCGGCCATTTTTAGCAACTTCTTTCCTTTCAAAGGTAACCCTTAATGATTTGATGACTTGATACAAACCATTTACACGTAGACTTGTTTTCCTTTCGGTCTTATAGTAGTGCCTGCTTCGTTAACATTACATTAAGAATAGCGACAATTGTATTTTATCTTGTATACGTATCGGTCTGAACGCTGCTCCTGGCATTTCGTACGTCCAGAGATTGGATGGATGGATGGATGGATGGGATAAAATCTTTGGTATTTAATATCATCATAAATGAAACAAAAATAAAAAACAGCTGCAAGAATGTATATATCGTTTTGTTTACTTTTTTTTTGGGGGGGGGGAGGAGTATTGACAATGCAAAACAAGTCTTTCAGACATACAATAACATTTATATATCATCAATAGGAAAAGACTACTTCTGTTGAAGTCGTTTGAAAAGCAAATTTGGTTTCGTCTGCCTTTCTCCCAAAGATACTAATGTTTTAGTCTTTAATACTCATTGCGTGTAACAACAAACTGGTAGTATCCTTCCTGTACAGCAATAATATTTTGAATACATCCCTGGATGAGCTTTACATAAAGGCGAATCCTTTACTACTAGAGCTTAAACTGTCAGGTTTTTCGATTCAAACATTTTCTTGAGGTGATATTTGCTGGACAAGCTCAAGTAGGAAGGGTCCAGTAATTATGAGTAAACTGTAAAAGTGAGCACACCCAGAGGAAAGAGTGGGCCCTGGGTAGGATGAAAGGTGAGGAGATAGATGTGAGCAGGCCTGTAAATTGTTGAACAGGTAGCAGGGTGAGTGGGGGGGGGGGGAGAGGGGATGCCTAATCCTATATTCTTCACCCCCACATCTCACCCTTTTACAAAATTAAACAGCTTCACTACATAAAAGACAAAATGTAGTCGTAAAAATAATATCGTTAATTTGTAATCTCACTTGATCCCTCCAAAACTTTGGCCAAAAAGTCAGTTTTTACATTCAATCTTCACTATCATCAGTAAGACAAATATTTCAGATGCCAAGTATAACTTCATTCTTGAACTATTACACCTGGATATGATGGCAGTTATGGTTAAAGGTGAATTAACACAAAACAATCAGTCAAGTTAATTTCAAAACCTTACAGGGAACTAAAGATAGGTCAAATTTTAACCAGGTAATTCTGTATATTTATGACACATTCAAGATATCTTATTGCCCATTTCTTTGGGCAAATTTTGTAACAGCCTCCTTTGTTGGGACATTCTCCTCCATGAAATATCAGGGCCTTCAATTAAACATAATTAACAACTTTCTTGATGGCTCTATTGAAGCAATCAAGAATGAGAATTTATCAATTATGATACTGGATATAAACAGTGTGATCGCAATCCTTGCTGAAATATATTATGATTATTTCTCTTCTACACAATGAGATCCCTAACAGATAATTTTCTTCATGGTTTGTGTCATTTTGTTTAATCTGTACATATAAATATATATTGACAGGTCTTGCGATGAAACTCACAGACGGAATCGCTCCCTGAATATTAGCATTTGTACTCTTTTGTCAGGTATCAAGGTCATTTAGAAAATAAATTACTGAAGCCAAATCTGTTTGCAGCCCCTCAAAGATTTCCAGTTTGTGCATTTATAACTTTAAATTAAATTTCGAGGGCAAGAGGGTTTTGCTCCTCTGTGACTTTTAATATCGCTGGCAAAAATGTGACATTTGATCTCCAAGGTTTATCAAAGAAGATAAATTTAATGTCAAGAGATTGCTTAGTAGGCAAATTGGTTATACTTTTTTCTCTCTCTATTAGAAGCATTTTACGGTTCTAATTTGATTAGTTACTTTATTGAATTACCTCAACAATGACCTGATTTGTGTAAATAATGCTGCCAGTATCATTTCTCAAAACCATACAAATAATCAATATATTTATTCGTCATTAATTTGTCATATTTTTAAGCATTTAGCGACAATTGTCATTAAGATTCTTGACCGTCAGGTTGTCCACTTGTATCTGATCTTATATTAAATAAATATCACTCCAGTTGTTTATGGTTGTATGCCACTTGATAATTAGGTTTTTCTAGGTCAAGATTATTCATAGCTTTTGAATAACTATAGCAGAAGCTCCGCCTCCTCCATTACAAATGCCGGCCAATCCATATTCTCCTTTCTTCAAG
>KN882916.1:149235-180395 GCA_000934455.1 Apostichopus parvimensis
GGGGGGGGGGGGCGGAATGATACTTCTGCCTCCCATATTTTTCACTGGGGGGCTGGCGCCCCCAGCGCCCCGGTTCCTACACCCTTACATCAAATAATACTTCTCAGGAATAAGTTCTACCGTTGCTTTAAAGTAAATCAGACTTGAAGTATAAACGAGTACAACAGCACGAGTATTAGTATGAGTACATAGAGTACATGGCTCTATCCGGCTAAGTATGCTAAGTATCTGAAATTCAATTTCAGATATCTGAAAATTCCCGATTAAATGTTAAAATGGCTTTCCATACGTGCGCGAGTACGCGACGGCGAGTACATGTATGCTTTACTGTAGTAGTGTAGTGATAGAATACAAAGCCTAAGTCTGACATTACTACATAAACTCGTGCATTAGTGTCTCCTTTATATGTGTATATCTGTTGTTATATACTTACTAAGTTAGTTCTCTTTACTAGGTTCATGGTGACGTTCCCGCCGACGAGTTAAACACTTACGTCGAATTTGTTCACGACAGACCATATAATGATATGGAATATCATGTAGAATGTTCCAAACTCAGATGTCTCGGATGGAAACCTGCCGTTCCTTGGGAAGATGGATTAAGAACAACCAGTAAGTACGAAGGTTGATTAAATGTCATCCATTGTAAGGGCAGGGACAGGGGTGGGGTTAATTGGCCCACCGGCATATTTATATTCACTCAAAACTGGGGTCGTCGAGACGCCCAAGGTCACCACTAATTTCAAGTTGGTCATTCACGGAAGGTGTAATTAACTTTGTACGATGGTTTGCATACAAACTGCACTGTATTTATGCTTGCATAACTATTTGACCAGGATTAAACCGTAGACACAACACCAGCCTAAAAGGGTGTGAAGACTCGTGCAAAAAGAAACGTCCCATGCCGGTAATCTGACCTAGTTTCGAATGAGGTGTAACAGAAGTGTTAAAACACCACCATCGATCCCAGAAAATACACACACAGCTTGTTACCGTCGGTAATTAGGCACTAGTGTACAGTCAGTACATACAGCTACGGTCAATACCCACAGCACAGTATACAAACGATACAGCGATGGACATCTCAGGTCCAGCTAAAGATAACAAGATATCACGTTTCATTACTGTCTGCATTTTGTAGCGACACGAACAAAACGTCACTTGCAAGCAACAGAAGGTTAACTTTTTCAGATGGCCGCACGCGGTTTGGGGCGAGTCTTCACGTTATTACCAGGTGGGGGGGGGGGGACCAAAATTTACACAGAAATGATAAAATCTTGCCTGCTCACAACAGATATCTGAAAATGCAATTAGTTAGCACTAAACTGCTTGAGGGTGGGGAGGGAGGGGTAAAGGGGGGATTGCTTTCAGTTTACATGTGCGATCCATACAGCAAGCCATGCAGAGGTCCAGTTAATGAAGTGTTTCGCAAGAAATAAAATGTGGTCTCATGACAAGACACCAAAATTGTTTTCTCTCTGTTCACAGTTGAGTGGTACCGGCATAATTTTAGCAACTGGCCCAGAGCAGCTAAAGCACTGGCTCCATTTCCGACGATTAAAGAAGAGAAAGAAGTCGATCCCGAACTGTAACAAGATTTTTCTGTCCATCATGATCTACTTGCTGTCCAGGAGACTAAATAACTGTCAAGTCAGAAATCAGTGCCTTTGTAAATGATGCATGATGCATGCATGATGCATGCATGATGCATGCCAGTACAAGCTTCTTCTTTCTTTGTTTTTATGGACTGCCAGTCTGGAGGGGTCTGAGGGGAAGTAATGTCCCTCTCCAGTTTTGAGAAATTTTGGTATAAGTAAGAGGCTTAAATGTAGAATGTCTTCAAATTTACAGAAGAATGAAGCTGCGAAGCACTATAAGTGAGTAGCCAAAATAGGCTACTCATAGTGCTCTCAAGCTGATATATTGCTGAACAATGACTGGAGAACTGAACAGACAGTAATTAAAAAGTGATTTGAACCATGAAAATCTAAAAACATTGAAAATAGCTCGGGACAGTGGGGCAGATGGTGAGATGGACAAGAGAGAGAAAAAAAAGTAGAAGGTGGGAGGGGGCAAAGGCAAAGGATGGGAGGTAAAGGAGTGGGAAAAGTGAGGACAGGGGAGGGAGGCAGAGGGGTAGGGAGGGAAGCAAGAGGGGAGGAAGGACGAGTGGGGGGGGGGGACGGAGCCCAGCTATAGATGTTTATCATGTGTTAATACAATATCGTTAAAATACTGTGTTACAAGCTGTTTATTTTTTCCACCTCTAATGACTTCTAACAGGCAACAATTTGTAAATACTTTTCACGTTAAAAATGCATAGTATATATTTAAAAACTTGATCCGTTAGTTCTGGAAATAGCAGATAAGATTTTCACCTCCACCAGTAAACAGTGGTGGAGCTAAGGGTTTTGGTCAGGGGAGGGGGGGGGGCGAGAATGGTCTGTAGGGGCGCTTTCGACACTATCTAAGCGGAGCGCCACCACAGGTTGGCGCGTAGGGTACAGAAATTTTTTGAGTAAAAATACTCCCTAGATCGCCGGAAATGACCCTTTCCGGGCCTTGCTAATTTGCAGATAATGTGAAAAATGTCAATAGGTAGATGAGAGTGCAATAAGAAAGTCAATAATCGCGAATAAGTAAAAAGTGGTAAAAAGCTGAAAAGGGCGCCAGCAGTCCATTGTAGTCCGTCAGGGGAGGAATCCGCCCCCCCCCCCGACTGTATGGACACTCCGCCACTGCCAGTAAACATTTAGGGCTATTGTATATAAAACAAAAGGAAAGTATCACTAAGTTATTCAGCAGTCTGTGGTAGTTAGTCATCTTTATGCAACTGATGTGTTTTAAAAAGGTGAAGAGCTTATAACACCAAAGTCGGTCTGAAATCTTAGAATTACATGCAATAGCGTTCTAAATGCTGTTATTATTATTTAATATTCATATTCCTATAGACATAGCGGAGAGTCCAACTTTTTCTTCTATTTGTTTAATTAATTGGGGTGAATGTTATTTGTAATTGATCCTGGAATAAGAACACTTCAACAAATGTCAATTCATTTATCCTTTCAATCATGGTGCATTTATTTCCCAAAGATCCATTACTCTTTTCTTATTTAAAAAGTAAAAAGTAAATATATAAGATAAATTCTGTCACAGTACAATAAAACATTGTTATTCATATTTATAACAAAAATGGCTGATTACATTTTCTTTAACTTATAAGAATTTCTTTATTCCTCAATTGTCGACAAGACAACGTATATTATCCACAAAAAGTTCACAAACACACAAATTTAAGCGATGAATTATCAACCTTATCTTGAATGGCACCCCACCATCAAACTGAATCCTCCACCCCTCCCCCCACCCCCTCATTGGTAAAAAATAAAATTGGGTTTACGGAAGTGACAATATCTGTGTGGTCTTTGCAGGTAGTTTAATAGAGGACCTTTTGTCCTTTTCTATTTCCTGATATAAAGCTCTGTATAAACCTTTCTTTTTATCTTTATATTAGCCCACTCTGATCTTCTCCCATCCTATTTATTTGCCTCCCTTTGGATTGTGGGGAGAGAGTATGGAACTGGGAGGCTAAACTCCACCAACAAATAAATGTGTTACAAATCCCCAAATGACTATGTGAGCTATGTAATTATAAAAAACTTACTACTATCGCCATCACATAATTAAGAAAGCATAAATCACCGAATGAGAAACTTCAATAGAGTGAAGTTCAACTTCAGAGAAAGACTCAAATTTGTGCCCTTACGACAACATACGTAATATTGGACATATTGAATGTACTCACAAAGATTCAGTCGACAAATCATAAGAACATAAACTACCACTGACAGGAATATAATGGTCAACATAATTTGCAAATATTACATCCATGTCAAAAACATATCTAGCTGATTTGAAAGGGTCCACTCAATATAACGAATTTAATCTTTAAATATCTTATCTTTGGTAAAATGGCAAACTGATGCAAGAGAAAAATAAACAAAAGACAAACAAAAGAACAAAGCAAAACAAAAAGAAAAGAAAACACTTCAAACAATTATACGTGAAATAGGTAAACAAACATTGCGCGGGGATGGATGTTGTTTGACTGGGTGTCAGACACATCAATTATACGTGAAATAGGTAAACAAACATTGCGCGGGGATGGATGTTGTTTGACCTGGGTGTCAGACACATCGCATATATGTGCAAAACCCAAAACGAAATAACATTTTAGGTACAATTCTAATTTCTTCCCCTGATGATAGAAAAACCCACATACTAAAAGACAGTATGACATCTGTCAACATTCATTACACCATCAATACCCTGTCTGCAATGTGCTACGCAACTCTTAGCACATTGACCTAACTTTCTCCACACCTATCTAGAAACCATTCCCCACCCCTACCCCAGACCTGCTTGAGCTTATGCAAACAGATCTCCAATAACCACCTGGAAAATGTCTTTTGAAAGTTATAATATGAGGAGTTTGCGGTAAATATTGATGTTTACAAGTTTGAAGCAGACATACATGCAGATATAACAAACTTAATCAAAATGTACATTAAACAGTTCTATTTAATTTTTTTCACTTTAATACACCAATCAATGAGATAGGAACGAATAATGGATATAGTCTTCACAACTTGCATTAAAACACAGTGATAACATAAGCTGCTGCCAAGTGCTATCAATTGACCACTCAATTTCTCCCACCAAATTCCCTCCCCCCTCACTCTTCAAAATTATACCATTTACTACTACTTCAACTTCCAGTAATAATAACATACCACAAAAAACATATTAATAGTATAAATGGAAGGTATTTTGTAGACAGAACAATCAACAACATTATATCTAAAATTATTATTTTGATTTGATTTTTTTTTTCATAATTACATTGTTATTGCACAAAATAATTGTTATAGACATCCACGTTTTAGGAAAGGAAGGTGTCAATTTGATTTATTCTACTAAGTTGTTGATTTTCATTCTTTAAGGGTTTCATATATATTCTGTAGGCCTCACTTAGTAGCTATCCTTACACAAATGCATACTCCTTCTAATCATCAGACCACTAACTGAAATCCCATTGTACCTACTGTAGTCGTTTCTCTGTTCATTCATATTGATAAAAAATAAACTCAATTCTAGATATAGAAAGTGCTGAGAAATACTGGCATCATCCAAAAACAGAACATATAACAAAATATAAACAAATTAAATAGAAACCGATTTATGCTGTATCCAAAATGCCCTTGGAAAAGATGTAGAAACCCAGCGACAAAACATTATGGGGACACATTATATTAGTTTGAAATACATTTTTTTTTTCAATTTTGTATTCATGTTCTATTATTAGTTTGCATAACAAATAGAGAGACTGTTGCACATGTACCCTTATCTCCCCCCCCCCATCCCCCTCCCCAACTCTCCTAATTGTTTGGAAGTTCACACATAACCCTTAGTTCTGTAAGGGGACATAAAAATAAATGTCCCTTTGGCAAGATATGAATCCCATTGTGTGTATCACACAAAGGTCTTAAATACTTTACTCCTCATTTAATTTACTGCCCACAAGTTACTGCCCTAATTTACTGCCCTCAATTTACTGCACTCCCACTGCCCTCAAGATCCCCTCCATCCTTGAACAGTTTGGAATTGGTATGTACACTGGCAACTTCATACAATCAGAGAAGTATTTTCTTTTTAACACTGCTAACTAAAGGCCTGACAATGAGTTACAAAGCACAATAGGTGACTGTTACAAACTTGACATGAAATTTGTGTAAAATTGTTAGACTGTTATGTTATTACTGTTTCCATCATGAAGAAGAGAGCAGTCATTTCTAGAGAAAGTATTACGCAGAAATAGTCATAAACTTCTAAAACAGTTTCACGGTAGAATAGATCTGTTTCTCTAAAGAAATAAAAATAAAAAAAGCACCAATATTTCTTCCAGTTACGGTTCGTATCACTTTCAATGTGACCATGTAGCGCTGCCATACACACGGAGGAAGGATACTGTGTTAAAAATGTTTCAATAGCCAGCGAATTTTTTTATTGTAGACTTAAAGTAGGATGTCTTTGTCCACTAGAGCAGATTAGTCTTTAGTTCCACACACACAGATAGGTATACAAGGAACATAAAACTAAACAGATTTTGAGAAATTCTCCTGCCAATATGTCTGGGATAAAACCTGTTTAGTTGCTCAAATACTAACTAAATTCAGTAGGATTTTGTTAAAAGTTGAAACTCCTTGAAGGAAATTTCATTAGGAGGACAATTACCACACTTGGGTAAAGAAAGTGATATTTCTTGTCGAGATAGTGTTGGTCTCTGAGCTAATGAACCTGCAATAAGTAATATCAACTAAAAACTTTAAAACTGTCTAACGAAATTAACACTCAGTCAGTAACCAAAAAATACTTGACAATCGTCTGGATTTCATCAATTACAATCGAATATGAGAAACGAAAGATATTTACAGGTGTGGTCAAAATCTTGCCAAGTACCTTACTGGATATTCTGTTTCAAAATAATGTGAAAGAATCTTCTTAATAAATTTGTAGTGATATACTTGCTGTATAACATATGATAGCTTCAAACTGGTACGGTGGATTGCACTCCAAAAAATGACTAACTCCCTAAACTTTAAATCATGCAGCTTAAATGTTTAGGCCATTTGATGTGAAAGGCTAACCTCATGCTTATTGCTTGAAAGACTAGCAGTAATTTTCCAACCAAAAAAATACAAACAAAACAGAATATCCATCGAAAACATTCTTATCATCGTCTGAAAGAATGGACTGATGAGACTAAACTGACAGATGTACAGAGTGATCTTCACGAAAAAAATGATTGAAATTTTAAAACAATATTTCCGCATGAAACCTAGGCTAGTTTGAACTCAAGTTGTCTCTATTACAGCATATCGCTTCCACGTTGAGACATAACAACAGTGACAATTTGTTCTCACACACGGCAGGTTCTGTTTTCAAGAAATTTGAAATGCTGTCTACTAAAGACTAAGTTGTTTCAAAAACTAAAAACTCAACAATGTCTCTGTTATAAGAACTTGACACCAGAGAAAGAAGGAAAAAATGAAAGAAAAACAAAAATAGTTGTTGTCTGCCTTTTTATACTAATGGCAGGTTAATAAAAACGGCTGAAATACAAGACTAGTGCACCCAACCAAATGCAAATACATCAAAACTCTACATAAGGAATGCAAAAAAGATATAATTTTGTTCCCTAAACCTGAAAAAGAAAACAGAAAAGGAATTGCCTAAGGTCATGGCATTATGTGGCAAGGCAGTGGAGACCCCAGAATTTTTGTCAACTGGGGAGAAAAAACTAAGAAACTTCTGACGCAAAAAGAGTATTTAAATTTCATCATAATTTATCTAATCATATTAAAAAAGACATGAGCAAGAAAGAGCTGTAACCCAAGAGTTTTCCAATTCATGTTTTTCTTTAAGGTTTTTAATGACAATGCAAATTATCACAATAACCAAATTTTTCACAATCATTTGGGTTTTTTCCTACTTTAATTTGGACCAGTCTAAAAATGCTGATGTTTTGGATTTCGACTTTTAACCACCTTTCAAAACCTTCCCACACAATAGGGTAAAAATAAATGGAAGAAAAGATTGATAACCGTGATCTCCGAAGGTAAACAAAATCCATATTTACAAAAGTGTCAAATGTACTTTTTGATCAAAACCAAATTTTGTCTTGTTATCCTCGAATAGTTGCAGTAGGCCATCGACGTATTGCTTATGAAGCGAATCAATATATTCCTGTGATGGGTTTGCTGTCTTCACAGTTTCTATGGGTTTCCCAACTGAGGACGGAATAAGATTAATACTAAATTTTGAATCTCTGAATTGTATTTTAATCAAGGCAGGGGTGGATCCAGGACTTTAAAACAGGAGTGGATGTGGCCATGAGGTATTTGAAGTGGGTGTAGGGGGAGGGGGGGGGGAAGGGTGTCGGTTCTGGAGTTTCTTGCCCGGACAAAAGTTACATTTGAAACTTGATGGTCCAATATGTGGCATAATTAGTTCTACATGCAAGGTTGTGTTAATAAATTCTCTTTTTTTGCATGGATTTGAAAAGGGGGAGGGAGGATGGGTGGGTGGGTGTTGGGATGGGGGGGGGGAGGAGGTTGTTCACCTCAATACAAGCTTACAAATTTAGATTGTTTTTTAAATACTCACCAACGGTATCAACCTTGACTCTATGAGGCAAGAGTCCAAAGGAATAGTTGAAAAATCCTCTCCCATAGAAAAGAGGCGGTGCAAACCCGAGGTATTTCGTGGCTAGGTCTTGAAACTGCTTAAGCACGGAACCTTCTGGATTATCCGCCTGATTATACATATTTGTCTCGCCAAATGAATAAACTGGGACTAAACAGGCCCTGCAAGGGATACGAAATGAGACAATTAAAAAACAAAATAAAAACAAGCAAAATATACTTAAAAGAAAGTGAAATATGTTTGAAATAATGTTTTTTATCATTACAGAAAAACTTCAGTGCAAAAAAGCCATTCCATGTTTTGTCATTTTCGAGCCCAAGACCAATTATGTTCTCTGAAAAGGTCATATTTTAGACCTTACAGGGCAAATCTCAAAAGTATGATACGTTTGAGATAATTGGTATAAGTGTTGAAAATAAACCAAAGTAGTATTAAAGTAGTATTAAAGAATAGCTGTAATATTAGTTTCACAAACAAAAACAACTAGCATTTTATTCTTTTTTTGTTTATCTTGCAGGAGAATTAAATTAAATTGCCCCTAGAGATTTATACAATATTATGTTGTTACCATCCATTTAAGCCATATGGACACCGAGCCAATTTGCCCCGTATTCAGTACATTTGTTGTGTGTGATGATCTCATTCATAATCTGAGGCTGCTGAACTTTTTGGAAAAGCTCTTTTCATTTCTAATATATACACATTTGAACTTCTTTTTTGTTTGTTTATTGAACTCATTAAATATGTTCAAACTATGACGTAGAGTGTTGCGCTAATCAAAATTTCTTGATTAGTTAACCCCTACTTACAAGCCCACATATATCATTGGAATAATGCGATGTTCCTCTTTTCAAAGACGACAGTAATATATTAACAAATTGACTTAGGCCACGAACCTGTGTCCAGTGTCCTTGAAACCAAGGTTGTGAAAAACAAAGGGATGACATAACAGTTAATTAGACAGGCACTCCCTTTAAATCATCAATGTGCAAAATTAGCTAATATTTATTTATAAATAAAACTAGAATTTAGAAAAGACTTGCCAAATGGTAAATCTTTGATGGATTTTGATGGGAGTTGCAATTACTTTCATGATTTTTAATGCCTATTGGATTGATTAGGACAATGTTGTTAGTAAGTGTCTGCAAACCTTTTAAGCCAATATTATTTATCATCTTACTACACAGAGGAATGGAAAAAAAAAAAACAGTATTCATATATAAAACGTACTTAGCGATTTATGAAGGAACTTGTTAAGCATACATTATTAAGCAAATTTGACACATACCCAGCTGTGATTGCTCTTTTGATGAAACCCTTGCGGTTTTGAAGGTATAGCTTATGAACTCCAGGTCTAGAGAGAAGTGACTCTTTGGCACCGCCAACAGCGATGCAGGTCATGTGACCAGGCTGAGTCAGGAGAAAGTCTACGCTGGGTCTACTGACAGAGCAGATACCTGCATTCACAAAAATATATCGGAGCTCGTAAATCGTCATGACAACGCTGCCACTGTCAGCGACAATGACATAAAAGGCCCTCACAACAAAGGAGGGGGGGGGGGATGGGTTGATGGGCTACAACCTGGATTTGTGGGTCAATAAGAGGTCGAGGGAAATTATGATGGGGCCCCAGTAAAGTATGGTTAGGAGCCAATGATGTTTCGATAAGGATTATCTTATTTCTCAGTTTCGTACTTTATTTATTCGGGAAGTGACGAGTGGGGAAAAGGCGCCATGTGACAGAGAATTATTCCCAAAGCCTAACCCGGCACTAGACAGCGTACGTGAGCAAGACTTCCTCCTTGTCTGTAGAGTAGTGTATATACAGGAACTACTGGTACCAGCACATCTATAATCTACTGCATTAGTAACAGCATATCGAGAAATGCCACTTGAGAAATATCTCATCATGAGACTTTCATATCACATGTCAAGCATTATGTAGTTAGCTATTGCATACAGTTACTGTTTCAGGGTACTTCTAAAAGTGTGTGTCAGACTTTGCTACAAATTGTGATGATTTAATACCGTTGACATAATTTGTAATTCACTAATCCTCACCTGTTAGCATAATGTAATCCCTTATCAATGGAAAGTTAAACCATCCACCCAACGTCAGAACGTGCGACGTAATGCCCGGAAACAATTCACTGAAGAAAGTCCCTTCTGTGCCAAAATGAATGAACAGTCCAGTGGCCATGATGCCATGTGGATGAAAGCCGCCAAGGTACGTCTTGTTGGGATCAAGATCAACGGTTTTGTGAAGTTTCATTGGAAAATACTCGGCTGCATATCTGAAGACTGCTAGTTTCCTGAACCACTGAGACCTGCGTCCCCCTCGTTCAGGGGTGTGTCTGTCCAGGTAGACGTAGGTGGCAAAGATGAAGAGAATGATGTAATATCTGGATAAGGAAATACAAAAATACATTTATCAATCAATCAATTAAACCATCAATCCAGTCAAGCAATCATTCATTCAATCTATCAACCATTCAATTTTTCTGACAATCAATCAATATATCTGACTACCAACCATCCAGCAAATCAAACCAATAAATTTATCTGACAACCAATCAATCAATGATCCAATAAATCAACTAATGCATCTGACATTCAATCAATCAGCCAATCAATAATTCAATCAATCGATTGTCCAGTCGGTCAATCAATCAATGCATCAATGACAATTAAACATGCATTCAATCAATCAATCATCCAACCAATCAATGCACCTGACAATCAACCAATTAATTGATCAATCATCCAGTAAACCAATCATTTATCATATATCCATTCATTCATAAATCAGTCAATCAATCAACCAATTCATCCCACAATCAATCAATCAATCAAAATAAAACAATCGTTACTATTGAACTATCTGTGTGGAAAGCCTCTCACATTAAACTTTTGAACTTGAAAATGAAAAATATGACCTTAAATTTCATCAGTACTTCACCTAAGTTGTAGCTGCTGAATCAGTACTCCCGGCCTTTAAACTTAAATTACCTGAATGTGTAAAAGTAAGTTGGCCTGACGTTTCGATCCTAGCAGGATCTTCTTCAAAGGCTATATGACAAGTGTCATTTAGCTTGAAGAACTTGTCATTTAGCCTTTGAAGAAAATCCTGCTAGGATCGAAACGTCAGGCCAACTTACTTTTACACATTCTCCTACACAGGCTCTCTAGTGGATAAGCAGTTTGCTAACAGTTTTATTTTATTTTGATTTAAATTACCCGAGATGACACTGAGGCGACTTGAGATAGCCAAGCCGATGATGATCCAGCTTACCGTGATATAGCTAAATAAGTGACAAGGAAGAAGGATGACACACAACCCAGAAGGAACATGTACCAGTAGTGGAACATGGATAACGTCTCCACTCGTCTGTGGATTGGAATACTCAGAGGCGCCCATTTGACTCCCAGAAAACTAAATTTGAGGGGAAAACAACAATATAGTAAGCAAGTTGATAATTTGTTACAAAAGATTTTTGCCAGCTGTTTGAGAATTGGGATCATTAGCTACCAAAGAAGACACAAGAGTTGCTGTACTAGTGATTGGATTCAATAAATATAAATTATCAAAATAATTTACTTGTCTGCCTATAAACTAGAAGATAAAATAGAGTATCATGTTTCCTACCAGGCGCGTAGCCAAGGAGGGAGGGTGCCGAAGAGGGCAGCCGCCCCCCCTTAAGCATTTTTTTTTTTTGTATAGTTTTTATGATATTGTTAGTAATTTCAAAGAGAAAATGCTAAGATGCAACTTACAAGGCCTGGGAAGTGCCATTTCCAGCGATCTGGGAGGCATTTTCTGCCAAAATTTTCTTGTAGCTTCGTGCCAACTCATGGTGGCGCTACGCTTAGATAGTTTGCAATGCCGTATCTACGGCTCTGATAGTTTGCCTACAGTTTTGCCCCTCCCTTGGCAAATTCCTCATTACGCGCCTGTTTCCTACGTCGCTATAGGACCCCCACTATCATCACGTACTGTAACTAGCAGAAGGTTTAACAAATTGTATGAAATGCAGCTGAGAATCTTATTGTGGGAGTTGGATGATGAAGGGTGAGTGGGGAGGTTGGGGTGTGTGAAACAGGCTCGAGGGAACATCATCGGGGTGGAGACGGGTGGGAGCACTTTTCCAATCAAAACTTGAAGATCATTATTACAAGACAATGAAGAAAGAATGATTCTTACTTTATGCATATTCCCAGGACTCTACCTTAATATTTTTATCACTATTTCTAACATCTATTTCTATCATTTACCTGTTAGACTTCGCATCCATTGTGTGGCTTTCCTTTCTGCTATCCTGTTCGATAAAAATAACGTTTAATTAATGATTAATTATTTTGTTCTCAAATTGTTTCTCCCTATCATTATAATTCGTAGGTGTAATCTAAAAATTGGATGATATTTGTAAATCATCTAAGTACTGTTTACAGGAAGTATTGACAAAAGACATTGACTTTAAAACTTAAAGGGATGGAGTTTTTTTTTTTTCCAGATGTGACTTTGGTGCAATAAGATTGGCATACAGACTCTTCATATGGTCCTCCTCTTTATAATATTCCTAGCTTCTTTTTCCTTAACAGGTGTCAGTTTTTGATCTCAACATACCTGTATGGTACTTTAGTTACCAATAATATCAAATGTCTAATCTTCTTCAATAGGTGAAGAAAGTTAAGATGTCATCTTTCATAACATTTTTAAAATAGACCATTAAGATGTTCTCTCTCTCTCTATATGTTTTCTGTAATTTCATCAAGGTACCGCAAAGCTCTCATTAACAAACATAAAAATTGATAAATGTGGGGATGATTGTTTACAATCTGTGTAAACCTTTGAACCTTACCATGATAATGTCTAATAGTATTAAAGTAAACAATAAGTTATGTATTGTTAAATAAGATCATTTTACTTGACAGTTCTTTTAACTTTTGCTTCTCAACTGGGACAGTGTTACTTCTTACTGTTAATACATAGAAAACACATTTATATGGTGCTGAAGAAGGTACAAACAGGCGTTCAAATTGCCCATACAGGTATCACACCACAATTAGAGCAGTGCATGTCCGCCTGAGAGGTTAACCATTGTCGTAAAATAGCCCATTAGTGATCTACTCTATTGATTTTTGGGGCAATTTTTGAGTCATCATCATTCTTTTTGATGCTTGGATGTTAAAGAGGATGAGATAAACTACTGATGGTCTACAAATCTGGAAGATTGAAGGTGATTTAAGGTATTTTAGGAAATCTTGGGTGAAACAAGAAGATTCCGCAGCGACAGCTGGCTGATGGGAAGGGGAGCACTATGGTAATCTTTAAGCTCTTCTAGCTCAAAATCTAAACGGTCATGGTGGGAAAAGTTGAATGTTTTATGATAGCCCAAGCCATCATCTATCATATGATGGGTAGAACATGTCAGTTGAAAACTTCTATCTTTGCTCTATCGGCCTTGGAAAGTGACAAGTTTAGTGTGTAAGTCCATGGGAGCAAATAATTGTGGTGTGATACCTTTACCCTGACTCAACCAACTGACACATCTACTGTATGTCATAGGTCATACAGACAAGCCTCCCCCAAAAGAATTCCTTCAATTGCTTCCACAATAAAAAAAAAACGATCTTTTAAGTTGCAAATATTTTGTACAGCGACACAATCGAAAGACCCGCTAAAGTCCTCAACAAGAGAGCGCTATCTTAAGGTGTTCTTGTAACTTCAGACTGATTTAACAACACATACAACACTGCTCTTATTTTGGTATGAATGAACTGATCTGCATTTGGTAATAGGAGAAATAAAAAAAAATATATATAAAAACATACAAACAAAAATACAAACAAACAAACAAGCACATATAGTTAAGGAATGAGGAACGGTTTACATACCCGGCAAACAGTTATTCCTGTGGAAATGATTCACTGAGCTGTTGAGCAGTTGAAAAAGGAAAGAACTTTATGAAGCAGAGGGCAGATCCAAACTACTTCTGAGGTACTGTAGGTAATGCAGGCTACTGCACTTGTTAATTGAAGTTTTGCAAGTGATTGGACTTCAATGTGTAATGAATGTCATTGCTATTGGATAAGATCTCTTAATCTTCAAGTAAACATCACCTCAAGTAAACAAAAATATGGGCAAAGGTACTGTGACATCTTGCTCTTTAAAATGGACCTTAATTAACTAGACACAGTTCGTTGACCAATGGGAAACAAATAACTTTATTTAAGCTTCTGTTTTTAATAGTTTGTTACTTCTTTTCAACAGGGATAAGTGCTTGAGGTCAATAGGTCAACTTCTCAGGAGTATCGTCATTGCATGGATGTGATGGTTTTAAATATATTGAGAGCTTCCGGGCAAATAAAATGCATCTTGCTCCAGGAACAAAAAGTTGCTGCTCTTTATAATAATAATAATAATAAAAATAATAATAATAATATGTCTTTAAGTTTCACTTTCACCTCTGTGGTCAAGTCAGTTATTACACAGACACCAAAATCCTCACTAGTATTAAAAGCAAAAATTGAAAATACTAGTTTTTATACCAAGGATAATAACACAATAACCCAACGTGCAGTAATCAAACTTTTAATTGTTAAGTATCTTTTGCTTTATCGGTGCGTGGACTTATCGAGGGTACAGTATATGTAAAGGTCATCGTTCAATGCATATCTCTGAACTAATAATAACTACAGTTAGCAGAATTTATCAGTTGATCTTTGATTCCAGCAACACGATACAATCACAGTATACTCACTCTCCTTGTGAACATGCCTTTTTTTACTATAAACAACAACATGGACACACGTGTGAAGTGACCTTTGAGATCACTCCAAAGTAATTTCTGCAATCACCTTCTCAATACAAAGAGAAAGCTGCAGAAGCTGCAAAATCCTGCTCAGCAAGCTAGCATGATGCAATATCAAATGGTAGGCATGATGCTGCAGCCTGGCTGCATGGTAGGCATTATCCCAGCGGAACGGTGCCTATTGTGCACAACTGTGGCGCGTACAATAGATCTATGTCCTGTACAACCTGGCTGCATGATGCTGCAGCCTGCATGATGCTGCAGCCTATCTGCATAAGGATGCAGCCCCTTCAGCATCCTACTTTTGACAAGGTGCCGTAATAGAATTTTGGTATGAGCTATATAGTACAACGGAGTACAAGTAAAATTTCCCTTGGTATAAGTAAAAACATGAGTACAAGGCTTGATACAAAGCCTATAAACATTCAACTTTTCTGAACAATATGTCATATTATTTTTGTTGTTACTGTGGGGTGATTAACTACACTCTATGATGTCTAGGACACTTTAAGTCAAAGTCCATTGTACCCCAGGAGTGGCTCAGGATCACAATAGGGTCTGAAACATAAACCAAAGCCACCAGTTGTACCTAGCAGCCAAATTGCCTTAAATATGTCAAGTCAATTGATGAATTTTTCTACAATTCCATTCAACAAATTACTTTAAATATACATTTGCCCTGAAAAAATTCAGTACATACTGTACGCGTTAAAGGAATTTTTTAGTGGGCGTCTACTGGGTTTATGAAAAAATGTCCACAATTTTTTCATCGCTGCAGTCCTAGTTCGGGGATTTTTCATCCTATGACTCAGGAGAAGTGAATTTTTGAACCTCGCGCCAACTTAATCATATATATTTTGAACAGTGGAGAAATGATGAGTGACTGTGACGTCAACGCAGCACTTTGTTTGGGAGGCTTCAGGGACACTATTGTTTACAGCAAGCTAGACTTTGGCGAGGAAAGTTTCTGAAAGTAACATAGCGATAAACTGTATATTGTGCTCTTTTTAAAACTTATTCTATGCCTGTGTGCTATACAGGATAATGAAAACCAATGGATTGTCAAATAAAAACCATATTTAGGATTCAATGATTCCGTGAAAATTTAATCACCTCATATATTGCTATGAAAAAGGAAGTATCGAAAAAGATGTTCCTCTACTCAGCCAAACAGAAACTCTATTGTAAACTTGTTAATCTGAACTAAAATGAAAATCAACTATAATTATAGATTTACAGGACTTTAAGGACTCTTTTGTACAATTACTTACACCATACAACCTCAGAAACTTTGACCAAACTTGTCTTCTCCCCAGCAATTATTCTTCTCTCTTTCTCTGATCATAATTGGTAGTTCACCGCAGGAAGCCTCTGGCATTTTTTCGTTTTCATATAAACATCACGACAGTTGCTGTTTCTGGTAGAAAAGAAAACACACTGGAGTAGAAGAGAAACCATACATGTATAAGACAAGCCTGTTTTAACAGTTTAATTTACGACCCGAAAAGAAAGATCAAAGCAAACCATTTAAAAGGTTTTATAAAATGAGAGGAATTATAGAAAAATCTGACAATTTATGAAGGCATGCAAGTCCTTCTCCTCTGAAGGCTTGTTTATGCACTCGTGGGATTCGGAGTAATATATGTTTTGTTTTAGACTTTGCAATAAAATACATTCCCTTTTGTCTGTTACATCATTGCATGTCAGAGGGTGACCATATTTGGAGGCAGAAAGAAATTTGGAATGCCCAAAAATTAATTTAAAAACATCTAGATAAGCTAGACATTTCAAACTGGGAGGAGACTTGCGCTATGGCAGGGAAGGGGGTCCCCTTGTTTAGTCGAAGGCTAG
Source organism: Apostichopus parvimensis (assembly GCA_000934455.1). Lineage (NCBI taxonomy): Eukaryota > Metazoa > Echinodermata > Holothuroidea > Aspidochirotida > Stichopodidae > Apostichopus > Apostichopus parvimensis. Next base: position 166,163 of record KN882916.1, read on the forward strand.
AGGACTTGTGAGTCAAACTCTGGAAGAATAGTTCTATTCCAGGGAATAGCTGCCGGGAAGGGATTATCTCTATTTTCCTAGCTTAGTTCTCCTCCCAGGAGGGGGAGGTTGCCAGGTTTGGAGCAGCCTCCCACTATTTAAGCTTCCCCTGGTTGTAGTTTTTAAAGCTTCCACTTTGTGAATATTGCCTGTCTTCTTTACCTGTGCCTTTGTATTAATATTAAAGTCTGATTTAAAACAAAACTTTTGCTGAAGCCGGCTCGATCAGACTTGTCCCAGGTTGGGGTACCCCCACCGGACACTGTGGGACTGCTCAGTTAAGACAGTTTTATTTTGAAGTTTGCAAGGTGTGACTCTTATAGCAGCTAACTGTGCGGTACAATTATAGAATACAGGGCCATTCAATAACTCTTCCCAGCATCCGGATGCGCGGATGCGCGGTGTGTCTGTACATGTCCGTACACGTATGACGCATGTACATGTCCGTACACGTATGACGCCCTCTAAAATTCCATCACATATTTCATTTTGACTCCGCATCCGCGCATCCACCCCGGGAGTACTAGGAATGGACTTAGATAATTTTCGAAAGTTTCCCCATATACCATCACGTATTTAATTTTTCATTTTGACTCCGCATCCGCGCATCCGCGCATCCACCACGGAAGTTCTAGGAAAGGACTTAAGAAAATTTCCGAAAAGTCTCCCCATATACCATGTATTTCATTTTGACTCCGCATCCGCGCATCCGCGCATCCACCCCGGGAGTACTAGGAATGGACTTAGATAATTTCCGAAAAGTCACCCCATATACCATCATGTATTTCAAATACTGAAAGTCCTGCATCTACGAAGATATTCCACATCAATAGTGTGTCGTTCTTAAAAGGCATCCGTACATGTGCGACGCCCTCTAAAATTCCACCACAGAAGTACTAGGAAAGGACTTAGGAAATTTTTGACTCCGCATCCAAGCATCCGCGCATCCACTCAAAAAGAAAGAACTTGGACTTTGACATTTTTTACTCACATACGTACTGGGGTGAGACTGAGCATCCGCGCATCCGGATGCTCAGATAGAATCATCGAGTGGCCCTGTATTCTATAATTACTCCAACTGTGCAGTGGATCTTTCAAGTGACAGCTGATTTGTCAAATTCAGTACTCAGTTGCTGCGTATACCTAACGAAATGCCCACAACTTGAACGAAGCTCAAATGCCTAGCCTAGACATACACATGCCTTGTTGTAGCCTATAGTTGTAGCATATCATTATCAAGGCCTAGGTTGGTAGTAGTGATAACAACAAAGAACAACCTTCTACAAATAAATTATCAATGTACATTTCTAGAGAGTCCGAAGGTAGTATACCCAACAAATTTAGTTCTTCTACCGGCCTCTGCTTACCCTGTCAATATTACTGTCTCTTATCTTACATGGAATAGGTCAGTAATCTGAGATGGTGATAGCGCAGTGCTTAGCCGCTCTGCGATCAAAACAATACCAGCTGATCAGCGACCCCAAGCAGAGGTCAATGATGAAACCCTGAAGTGACTAAACTAAGGAGCGCCGATATAGCAGAAAGGGTCTCAAAAATATTGTACTTTGACGTCCGAGCATTGTAACACGATAGGGATATAGTGTTATGTATTCCACTTGGATGTCATCTTTCCTTTGGAATTAATTTTCTGAGGACACCGATTTTTCAAGCCCTCAATAATTCGGACAAAGAAGCTTAAATAATTACCGGAGAAATCTGCAGTACGGTGGATTGAATTAAGCAAAACCAGTATTATTTGCCAACATTTTGTTTGTCTTTGACAAACGTAGAAAGAGTTGACACAAGGCTCTTGTGCACTCTCCCCTTAGTGAGCGCAGTTGAAGCAACAGTTCGTTTATACTTGAAGCCATGCCACCTGCTTAGGGTATACTCAAGAGCAACGGTCTGAAAACTATCGGGCGCAGTGCCAATAGTGCATTTAACAGTTTTCGGAGCTTGCCGACGTGGTCGATATTTTTTAACACGACGTCCATATTCCTTGAACTGAGCTTTCATGCATTCTGAGCATCGATTATGAGGGCGGGTTGGGCAGGGGGGTCCGGGGGTGGGGGCAAGTGGCATAATCCACATGGCATATGATGGTTCGTGGGTCTAAAGGTTTGAGGGTCTCTGCACTACTACTTGCCAATCAATGTGCAGACACAGTGTTCGCCGTGAGAATTCCCTACACCAATATACACATTGTAAGTTAACGTTAAAACTTGAATTTATACCTGAAAATCAGGAAGCTATCACTGAAGTGTTTGTTAACTGAGACGTAACTTAGTTTACTTTGGCATAAACAACTGAAAACAAAGGTCACTTCTTATCTCGAAACTCCTGACACGCGTAACTATACAGCCTTATCTGTACCGGGCTGAAAATACAAATGTCCTCATTATTCCTTTGGCGCAACAGGTTCAAATGCTCAGTCTTTGAATGCCATCCAATATCAAGCCATCAATTTCATTCCCAGGTTATAAATATTCCTTCTTATTTGTCTTCCTCTCTTATCATTTTATAATGTCATGTAAAGAAAATGCTTCATATGCCGTATTTATACAAATGAACTTCTTTTTCAAAGAAATTCGACATGAATGAGGACCCAATTTGTATCCATCACGATTCTTGATGAATGGACTCACATTAATTCCCAATTGAGATGGAAGTTACGGTTACACCCGAGGTAGTGGTACTCATTCGCGAGTGCAATATCTAAAACGTATCATTGTGTATCAGGTGCTCATTTACCATGCTAATGTCGATGAAAATAGGGGGAAGCCAAGGAAGTGCATGATTTGAATAGTGAACTTTTATATAATCAATGTAAGCATATAGTCATTGTTATATTGTGTAATATTATCAAGTGGATTGGTATCGTCAAGGAAACCGTTTGATCCGGAAGTGGTTGATTGGGTTGCACTACTGTAAGGCAGTGTCGTAGCCAGAGGGGGGCCAGGGGGGCAATGCCCCCAAAGTTGCTTTGTGCTACAGTCTTGCCCCCCCCCCCCAAATGAAATCCAGTGATGTATTCAAAATACTTCTTTTTTACACTTTTTTCGAGTTCTAATCACAAGTATTCATACCTCAGGGCTTATGTTCATACTTCATATAAGGTCAGAACTTGGTAATCAGACCGATATATTACACATTTTGGGCCTTCATCATACCCACATACGGAGACCGTTGATCAATACGGTATCGTCCTACAGAATAAGTGCCAATAATTTGGCCGGTTGTATAACCATTACAAACTAGCGCTAGCAACCCATGTGCATTTTGAGCGACCAATGATGCCACTCGTGGTAATTCCTACCATCAACCATCACGGGGTTGCCCCTCTTAAGAAAAATCTTGACCCCCTAACAATAGAATGCTGGCTACGCCACTGCTGTAAGGAGGAGTAGTCAACTTGTTTTGAAGACCTTTGCACATTGTTGCTGTGAAGCCAAACATACCAGGATAGGGATTGGAATGCGGGTTGTATACACCAAAGCGAGACTTACAATATGTAAATACACCATCGTTATGCTTCCAAACTTGTCAAGCTACCGTTTAGAAAAGAAAAACACACGTATGTAACATATTCAGCACATTTTCTTAATTAGAATTTATCATTTCTTAACTAAAATTACACTTTTCATGTACATATATCTATATGTATATTGCTTATCGGTAAGTATTGATAACAATATATCTTTTATCGATAAGACTAAATTAGATTTCAGCTGCTAATTAATTTTCATTTATTATCATAAATATGTCCGATTGTTTCATTATGATCAAGAACAAATCTTATACATATATCATCCTAAAAAAAAATATCCTTTGGATGTTCAGTTCTAATAATTATAGGATTAGGCTACACCATCAATATTAGGCTCTGACTTTTCTACACCCAAAGAAGCAGAAATACACCTTATGGTTTATGCAATGTCCACATTTTACATTATAAGATTATATAATAACATATGTAAAATAACAAGTCAGAAACATGTTTCCCTGAGTTTTCAGGATTTTTTTTCTAATTATTTTTCATGCACACTAATTAAGCGTGCATAAGTTTTTACAACTTTCAATATTCCGAGGGCGCTGCAAAAGTGACGTAGGCGAGCCACATAATCGTTGTCCAGAAAAAGAAGTTGCCAATCGGAGATAAAATGAAATTGCACATTTGAAAGTAAGATATGAGTTCAAAACTTATTGTAATTTATAATGTGTTGAAAAAAAACCTTACATTCTAAAAAAACAAATAAATTACGTACGAGGAGAATGACGGTGTACAGGAATTCAAAATCTTATTAATACAGATCTTTAATTATTGCACGTTACTGTATTGCCAGTGACCTGTAGGTGTCATACTCCTATCAGAGTCTATATCAATCCGCACGGATGTTCTCCTATCTCAGGAAAAGTGCCAAAATGCAGTAGGAAAACATATTTTTTTGATACGTTGCCTATAAGGGGATCTGGTTTCTTTTGGCTTGCATGTTGAAGAGCATGAATGGAAGTACATTGTGGTGCAAAATTTGGGTCAATTGAGGCAATTTTAGGCCTCCCAGGAGCAGCGTACGAAAATTGTTTACTACTCAGTGAAGAGGTTTGTTTACAAGTGACGAAAACTTCAGGCTTTGATAGCAAAAACTCTGCTTGGTCATGATACGGAAAATTGATGGTGCCATGAAAGGCCAACTTGTCAGCTATCCAGTGATGGGTGGCATTTAGCTAGTGAGAACTTCTATCTAGACTGAGAGACCACATTACTTTTGTGATTTAGTAAGTAAGTCAATGGGGCTTTTAATGGGCATATGCTACCTGCATAGTCAATTTGATCGAATACAAATTCTAATTTTCGAAACCACCCATGTTTACGGACTGCTTCGGAAAGCATGGATGATGCCTCTGGAATGAGTCGCATCTCTTGGAGCCAAATTATTCTGAGGAAAAAATGAAACGTACAAAAGCAAACGTTCACCGAACGGTTCGCAACTATCGGCGACTCTGTACCACAGACAATATTAATTTCTTTGCTCTGTACGTAGCATGAACCACTGACGCTAGTATCAGTTCCGCGATTGTTGCAGAAACACATGTGTTTCTTACTTTGTACACCGATTGTATACGTGATTGTGTAAATCTCTCAACTGTAACGGAATTTTGATGTTTTGGACGAATGTCTTTCCAAAAGGCGAAATTCAAGGAAAATTTACAACGGCGAACAACACGACGAACAGGTAGGTCTGTACATAGCCAATTAATTACTTAGCACTTGTGGCTCGCTTATCGTTTATCACTTTTGAAGCGCCCTCGTTTTTGAAAAGTAACAAAGTGGACGCATTCGTAAAAAATAAAAAATTGAAAAATCAGGGAAACGCTTATTTGGCTAGTTATTTCACAAATGTTTTTCGCTGTTTCTGGGTTCCCGAGATGATCACTCCTTTGATGAGTCTGACTTCCACCTTTACCAGTATGGTGCAATGTTCCTCTTTTATTTATTGCTTATTGAGAAGATACAAACAAATCATATGAATTTGGCCTTAAAAAGACGCTTTCGAGAAAATTTATAGTTAATATCTTGAAAGCTGGAGAAAGGATGTAAACATGGTCGGTACTCTTTTATGTTTTAACACAATGGCATGCATCAACAATAGTTATAATTTATCTTTAAATTTTTAATTTTCGTAGTCATATACTTTCTGGGTTGGCAAGTTTTTGGTATCATTCTATTAAGAACAGGAGACCTCAGAAAGTCCGAGCTAGTCCGTTTAACTTCTGAAGTGACAGGTTTAAAGCCTAAATGTTACAATCTTAAATCTGTTTCTTCTTGTACATGTGTAAAGATATATATATATACATATATATTTCATTAATTAATTATTAGTTTATAAATTATACCGGTATGCAGTAGGCTATATACACTAGCATAATTGCATGAGTATGTCTCTCAAGGTGACATTTGGAATCAATTATAATTAATTGTAAGAAATAGATAGATGGATAGATTGATAGATGGATAGATAGATTTGTTTTATAAAGATCCGAAAGAAAGCTATACGTACCCTGCTTTAATTGGCAAAACAAAATATAAAAACGATTGGCTTACCAATATATATATATATATCGCACTAGTGAACAGAAAAAATACCCTGCAGTATGTTCAAATCTTTATCGCGTATACAGATGTCACGGTGAACCGAGTAAGTTTAGCTCATAAAATTTGTAGTTTGTCTTCCTTTTTGAGACCGTATTTTGACTTGTTGTCTTCAAATAGTTGTATCAGCGCCTGTACATATTGTTGATGTACATTAACGATCTCCTCCCTACTTGGGTTCGAGCTCTTCTCTACTGGTATAGGCTTTCCCACTGTGAGAGGAAACAAATATATATATATATAGGTATACACTTTTACCGGATTGGAGTAGGGCGGATTAGATGAAGGGGCGGGGGGGGGGGGGGGGGGGTGGTTTCGGATTGAGGCGTGGGAGAGTCCCTCTCGATCGTAATAATTTATAATCTTGTCCATTAAGCTAGCTTAATTTGTTAAATTGATCAATGTTCACGTCATAATGCAAGAGATCGGGCTGTTCGAATCTAGGCGAAAAGACTGTTACACAAATATGTCATATACAAAAAAAAAAGGGGGGGGCGGGGAACATAATAACATAATACAGAACATAACAAAACAAATCAAAACAAGAACAATTGTCCCGAAAGATAAAACAGAGATGGCGAGTAAAAAAGAAAGATTATATATAGAGAGAGATAAACTCATGCAATTGCTGTCACATGCCGTTTCCTTACCGACTGTGTTAACTGGTACTCTGTGTGGCATAAGTCCGAAGTTGTAATTGAAGAGACCGCGGCCGTGAAAAAGTGGTGGCGCTACTCCGACTATCTTTGTGAGTTTCTCTTGTAGTTTTCTTAACCACCTGTTCTTTGTGTTGTCTATCTGGTCGTACATCTCGATTTCACCGAACGAATACATTGGAACGAGATGCGCTCTGTGGAATAAATTTAACGACAATAATATTAAATAAATATATACCACTCTTTCAACTAATGAAATAAATAAATGAAATTTTACAGCATGCAGAATATCCATAGCAGATTTGACTTCAAAAATACGACTTTTTGAAATTCAGTGAACAACAGGAGTGCAGAGTAATTTTGGTTCAGCCTAAATTCGTAGAATGCCAAATGGGATTTGATGTTACACATTTGTCTAATGCTTCATGGTTTAGCAACAAAATTATAGATGCAGATTTGAGAAATTTGATATTATGGAAATGTCCAAAAATCTTTCAACCAGAGATTCTGGCATGGGAAGTAACACAAACGAAAATAACGATAAAGAGTCCTCCCCTCGCCCCCTAGCACCCCCCTTAGGCCAAAGGATTATAAGTACCTACCCGTTGATAATTGCTCTTTTTATAAATCCCTTTCTTGGATTGAGAATGACCTTATTTTCTCCCGGTTTGGCTTCCAGTGACTCCCTCGCTCCCCCAACGGCAACGATAGCCGCATTTCCTGGTCTTGACAAAATCCAATCCATGCTCTCCTTCTCAACGGAGCATAAACCTGATTAAAAACGTAAGCTTGCATGCATGAACTTCATCGACAATAATTGTACAATGAAGTCGTGATAATATTCAGCAAAATGGAGGCACGTATACTCTGAGTGTGAACTTCTATTTTAACGACATGCTATTCCACAAAAAGAAAAAAGAAAAAAAATGTAAAATTGAAGTGATCTGAGATTTGAAATTCAACTTCAACTAACTTGAATCATGCGAAACTTTAAATCAATTTAAGCTCGAAATTTGCTATACATTATAGCTAAGATTTTTGTGTCTATTCCAAAATCGTTCAGTATCCACGCACATGCAACTCAGTATATGTTCATGAAACATGAACAGCTCCACATATATCATTTCTGTATATATTATTGGTATACCATTTGTAAGGCGATCGTGCCTTTTCTGTCGCTGCGTCTTCTTTTTGGAACTATAACTCCCACTTCACGTTCGTGGCTCTTCCTCCCTTTGTATTTTCAAGAGACAACTTAAACTATTTCTGTTTGATTCCTAGTTTCTTTTTCCCCCTTGGTTTCCTTTGTCTTTTTCCTACTTTGTAAAGCGCTTTAAAACGCTGTATTAAGCGCTATATAAATGTAATTTATTATTATTATTATTATTATTATTATTGATATTATTATTATGATTATTATTATTAAATGTGTACATAGCTGTAGGGCTTCCAAGTCGTGTGAAACACGTGATCTGGGTCGTGATCATTCGGTATAGAGGGGATTGATAATATGAGGATACCCACGGTATATGTATAGGATAACAAATCCAACTGATCATAGACTCATGTTAAAATTGCGTTTGTAATCTTAATAGGTTGTAAAAGGGTTAAAACTGGTAAATATTTTTAATTTTTTCAATATACCACGATACTTGACTGACGGGTTTAAAAGGTATGCTTACCGGACAACATGAGGTAGTCTCTAATGATTGGAATATAGAACCATCCGTGTAACGTCAACGGGTATGGCGTGATCCCGGGAAATATTTGGCTAAAGTTGCTTCCTTCACTCGCGAAATGGGCAAATACGCCCATACCCATAATACCATGTGGATGGAATCCGAAGATGTAGCGATGTTTTGGATCAATGTCAACAGTTTTGATTAATTTGTAGGGAAAATAATCCACCATATTTTTAAAGAGGGCCCAGCTTCGAACCCATGCTGATCGTCGTCCGCCTGATATAGGTGTAGCCCTATCTATGTACGTCCACGTCACAAGAGCCAGAAAGATGAAATAGTGCCTATATCATGTAAAGAAAGGAAAATGGAATTAATTCAATGAATGTTCAGAAATCACAGACTTTCCTTGCTTTTATTGAAACCGTTAGCGCAGCTTAGATGAAATATTCTATCGTTTTGCCAAGTTCGTTTTTTGCTACTTTTGTTATGTTTTTTCATGGAAGGTGTAGACGGCGTTCCTTACTTACAACGCATGCGACTGATGTAGCCTATGTTAATCCATGCATGGATACGGTCTTGAGCGTTCATCTTCCATCTTCAGAAGCCAAACGATCGTAATTCTGTGTGTTTGCGTTTTGTGGGATGACCGTTAAGCTACGATCCACAAACTATGCGACGCGAACTATTTTTTGATGGGTCGCGGGATCCTTCCAGAAATTGTGAAATTGATCTCCCAGTGTTTGGAGCTTGTCGACGGAGATCCATTATGTTAAGATCACCTCCATACTCCAATGCTATAGCTTCCATGCATTCCAAACATCGATTCTGAAGGGCGAGGGTCTTATGCAGGGGCGCGTGTCTCAGCCCTTGCGGACCGCTGATCGGTATAGTTAACGTTGAAACAGTTCTGTTGGTGCAACTGACGTATGTTAACGGTAATATATATGGTGTAAGAAACAAACTCAGCATTCATATACTAGCTCATCCATTTGTATGTATGTATGTATGTATGTATGTGTGTATGTATGTATGTATATGTATGTATGTATATGTGATCTTCCCGCAAGCATGGAACTCGCGAAAGAAGCCATGATGGAGGCTTTTAGACTCGCAAGCTGACCGAAGCCAATCTCTCGGCACACATCCATTTAACGTCCATGTCGGGAAGTTGTTATTGAACAACACCCTTGCCAGACGACAAACATTGCTGTCGGCGGGAATCGAACAGGGGATCTCATGACTGGGAAACGCCGGCGTTAACCACTAGGCTATACACTCCGCCTTATGGGGGGAATCTTGCGGGGGGATCTTGCGATCTTGCGGGGGGGATCTTTCAATCTTGCGGGGGGAAATGTCCGCATTCTAGTCTGAAATTTTGAAATTTATATATTTGACGAGAGAAAGATAACTTACCCAGTCAGGAGTAGAGCCAAACAAATCAAGATGCAGGTAATTGCTGATAAGAGGAAGGTAAACCAAAAGTGTATAACTCCCAAAGTTTGCAGACGGCGTTTACGCGGTATATTAAGAGGCGCGAATTTGATGTTGAAAATATCTCCGCTGTGAATGGAAAAGTCAAATTGTTAAAAAGTTAAAGGAGACACGAACCCAACCATCACCATTGATTTGTGTGACGTAAAGCTAAGTGTCATGAACAACTTCCACGAGCAGATATATAAAGAATTTATTTTCCTTTTTGGGAGATATCACCTGTTTGAATGTTATTTCACCGACAAGGTAGAAGGACTTGGTGAAGCCGCCTCAATATGACATCATTGAGCCACTGGCATGTTCTTCAATGGGTTTTTTTGGTTGCAATTATTTACAATGTTTATTTTCTGTATAACTTTATGAAGATGGCTTTTGCAACACTGAATCTAACTTATTGCACCGTTAGACATGTCCTAATGATGGCATTGGTTTCGGTGTCTACACTGTTAACATTCTGGCTTGAAAATTATCACCAGAAAGAGGAAGAAAGAGAATGGGGGTCAGATTCATTTGGCAATGTGTCTGACATCACATATTTACAAAATGACAGCTTCAGAACATATTAAAACTAGGATATATCTGCGAAATAAAACAAGACATTTCTTAATTAGCTTAATTATTTGCAAGATCTCTGTGATATACTGTACAAGCAAGCAATGATTGGTTGAGGGTTTGTGTGCCCTTTAACTCTCATGCCATTAACTTTCTGACTATATCATCCAATCATGCATGCTTTAAAGAGATATTATATCAACTATAGTCTAAGATATTTATAGATTGAAAGCATATACACGAAGAGATAGATTGACGGACGACGAACATGGCCTAGCTGTGGCCTGAAACCTCAGTGAATACCTGTTAATTGTTGATAGGCTTGCAGACATGGTAAACTCATACAAGACATGTGGTTGGTACTGACACTTCTATCAACATATAGGTGGATAGGAGAGATGGATATGACAGATGGATAGGACAGATGGATAGGATAGGGGTTGTCAATTAACACTATATAAGGACCAGAGAAAGATGGCCAGACATATTTAAATATACCTAGGTTGACTAATGTGCAGGGTAGGGCCGGTAGGGTCACCTAGAAACGCATCAGCCATGCGAGAATGGGGGAAGGGGGGGGGGCGGTCAGGAAAAGGCTATTAATGAAAAAGGGCGGGCCGACTTTTTTATTGTTTATCGCAGGGTGGGTGTCAAATCTATATCCTGTTTGAAAATTTGTTTCCAATGTTAACGTGCAACACCTACTCCCTGTTCCAATTCACCTTGTTTAAATATTGTCAGGGCAGGATCCAGGATTTTATTAAGCAGAAGGTGTGACCCTGGATTAATTGAAGTCGAATCCCCTTTGCTGGATGTTGGGAGATTCATGAGAACACCATACCTTCCCCAAAAGATTAGAACTCAAATGACGCATTCTAAGGCTGCACATTTAGATCACAAGTGAAATGTTGTAGAATGCACAAACGGATCGATTCCAATGTATTACTACTGGTATAGTTTTGTTTATAATTTTCAATTATCGAAGGAGAATAGTTTGTGGGTGTTGTTGGTGCATGTAGGGTGGGGGATGGTGACGGGGTGAGCATCCATACCACATATGGAACCTCGCCTAGTTGTACAGTGTTTGCTTACCCGTCTGTCTTCGACATTTTGGTTTCGTTGTAAATTACCCGCCAATACGAGAGTCTGGCGAAGAAAGAGTAAAGAAATCAGGTGCAAAGTTTCTTCTTCAAGCTAAGCCTTTATTCATACACAATATGCATGCATTTAAATAAGGGTTTAGGTGGTAGGGATGATCCTTAGAATGTAATCGTTATTGTTATGATACAATACAAGGGCGTAGGAACCGGGGGGCTGGGGGCGCCAGCCCCCCTAGTGAAAAATATGGGGGGGCGGAAGTATCATTCCGCCCCCCACCCCCGCTTCGCAAGTCAGAAAACCCCTTTTTCATTTTCAAATGAGAAAAAAATCTCATTTGGAGCACCAAATTGCATCTAAGTCCAGGTGAAAATGCAAAATTATTTATAAAATGGAGTGGGTGTTGAAGTGTGCTATATTGCACCAAATTGCATCTGAGGCCACCTGGTAATGCAAACAATTTCCAAAGGGGAGGGGGACACCCCCTCCCTTAGACCCCTCCCCCAGGCCGGCCATCAGTCTTCAGCCCCCCCCCCCACTCAAAAGTACCTTCCTACGCCACTGATACAATATATATCACACGAACCTCGAATATACCTCGAATTATTTTTCAAAGTAGTGTGTTGCTATATTCTACTGAGAAGACTGGCAATTTGTTTTTGTCCATATGAAGGGAACTTGCGAAACACTATATTACTACATAAACTATATATATATATAGTAGAAAGAAGAAACAAACCAACAACAACTAATATTGACAACTTACAAATTCAGCCACAGCAAGAGAAAACAACATCAATCAAACAAGCGTCTCTATTTTCTATAGCATTGGTGATGATACCTATGTCTTTGATATTGTTCCTGTTAATTTCCAGATAAGCGTTGTTATGATAGTCCTTAGATCAATCCCGCCCAAGTACTATCTTTGTATGCAGGTATACATAGGCTACGTGCGTTTGCTCGACTATTGAATCTATGTTAGGCATATATGTATCTTGCACCCTTCCCTCGCGACCAATGGACAACTGCGTCGATATATTCATTCGTGTGTACTTTGAATTTCAAATACCCTTAATTATCAACAACAACAAACAAAGCCGTCCCTGCATAGATAGCAGTTAATCGCTGTACAATAACAGTTCAGAAGGTTAATGTAGTTATCATGACAATGCTAATAAGGGCGAAGTGCATAGTTTTCTTCATGATGGGTATTAACCTTGATCTTTGATATAATTTTGAAAGTTCGGACAGATAATAACTCTGACAATCCGAGGGGGACCTTGATCGAATAACGCATATACTCACCACACACATATATACACATCCCAAACCATCATCATTGGTCTTTGCTACAGAGATAACTGTCAATTCGAAGAAAAACAGTATATATTCCAGTCGTGAGATATCACTGATTTAATAGAATTTTCACACACAAGGCTGAAGACTTGATCAAGTCGAAATAGGACACCATCTAACCACATTTGCTTCGTTACTATTTTTCTTAATTTTTTTTGTCCAATGGACATGCGCATTGCAAACGCTGAATCTAACATTTTAAGGATGAAAAGAACACCTTAGATATATAGGATCATGCATGAGTCCTTCAAAACAATGAATAAACGGGGGGGGGGGGGAAGGAAATAAAAGTGTTAGATATAAAAAAAAATACACAACCATGCCTGTAATCACATCTAGAGCAAGGCTGAAGGGGTTTCTTAATTGAATTAATGGGTTAGTAGGTTAGAGTGACAACTCCATATCTTCTGTGCAGAGGTGCCTTGTCTTTCATATCAGTAAACAATCGAGTTTCATTATATAAACAGACAAAAGTCGTTTGATATTTCGGCCAATTATAAGTCACGTTCAAAGCTGCAAGTTTTCGTCGAGTTGAAGATTTGTTTCGTATAGTATCCAATTCATGTACTATTAACAGATACTAGATTTTTCTCAATTAAACAGGGGCGGCGTATAGCCGGTTGATAGTGGTGGGGTGAGGGTTGCGGGTGGGGTGAGAGCACTCCTTCCAGGTTTTGAAAGAACCCCCTTTCCATAAATTAGAAGCACCCTCTTTTGTTAATTAAACTTGTAACCTTGTTTCATTTTCGTAATGAAAAGGCGTTATTTAACACATTTTTCTACGAGGTCCTGAGAGAAAGATTGATTGGAGTCAATGTTCACTAACTCTCGCTATACCTAGATGTACATGGTAGGCCGGTATAGGTTGCTCCAGCCTAATGCGATATGAGTGCCCGCATAACCGATTATTGGAAGATGATGAGCACGGCATGTTTTCTCATCGGTCGCCTTTAGAAAACTCCTGTCCTATATTCAAAACTGACTAAACACCAAAGAGTATCCTAAAGCGACTTTTTGACGTGATTTTTATAACAAAAAGGGGGGACCCCATCCTATTCGAAATTGAAATCGCATAACTACGTCATAGTGTGCATATCAAAGGCAATTATATTTGGAGTTATAATCGTTACAGGTATTTTAGAACAATTGCCTATACCAACCTGAAAGAAACTGCTTTAAAGTTAACTCCAATTGAGTTGGCTTTGGTT